>PNEQ01064736.1:43186-72951 GCA_003012365.1 Medauroidea extradentata | reverse complement strand
AGGTACGTAAATTTCGCAGATACATTCCAGGTCAGGTTGAACGCCAATTATGTATACTTCATTGTCATGTCTGTGACTTGCTGGCGGCTGTTACGAAACGCGTTTGACTACTGCAAGCCAGTAGTAAATAAGGAAATAATGCGAAGTGCTATCGCTTGCTACCTGCTTGTACGGTTATAAGCCAATATATAATCGATTGTGGCCAGTGGGTGTATAGGACTGACAAGTCTAGGCTACTGCCAGATGAATCCGCGAAATTGACGTACCTCTAGCAATCATGTTTCGCAGGTGTTTACATCATCGTCTTCATTAAGTAGCCTTCATATTTGGGCTTGAAACGTTCTGCTTCAAGTTGCGATTATTATTTTTCAGGCGTAACTACTTACGGGGCCCCCCTACCTGCACTCCATACATTACAGCTAGGTACGACTATTTTTATTTAACGAAACTATTTGAACGTGCATTATATTTGTATACCCACGAAAATAACACACTCTTCCAAATATGTTTCTATAGTTTAAAAAATTTGGCATGTTTATTAGAAACATCATTTTTGTGCCCCTCAATGTGGCTTTATCCAAACAGTCGTACATTGGAAAATATCAACCGGATTCTAAAAACACAACTATAGAAACATGCAATAGACTTTCAGCTTTGTTGCCTACAAATAAAATAATGTGGTCACCGCTTAAAGTCACATAGCAAAAAATATAATAGTGAAGCACTGCACGCCAGATGAGTGGCTGGCACGTAGAGACGACATTGCGTTCCGTACATTTGTCAGCGGCACTCTTACCACTCCTGCCTCACATACACAAACACAACCCAACTAGTGAGGTCCCTTAATGCCACACACAGTAGTTTAACAGTGACTTATAAAAAAATTAAGCAACATAGTTTTCACATCGTAGCACAAATATAGCATACGTTGTACCTAATATTTGGTACCAATGAATTTCACATATTTAAGATTTTCGCAACCCTACGTATCACCAATTTAGTTTTGAAAACAAGCCAAAACCAAGGAAGATCGTTTTTGCGAACAAATGCTGCATTATTTTGCAAACCGCATACAGAGAATTCTGCATAGTATGACTGCTATTAGGTTGTGTCTATTCCTGTTGATTTTGTGACTGTGATGTATTTAAATAGGAAAATACACGGAACTATATTGCGTAATTTCGCTGCCAACCATACAAACACTAAGGAAACCATAGTTAATGCTGAATTATAAGCGTAACGGCTAGTGATATTATTCAAAGGTTAAATGATTAGTGCTCACTTAATCCTGGACGACATATACATAAATTGTTAAACACGATTTCAGAAGGAAGCCGCGGTGGCCGAATTGTCAGACCATTTGCCTACCACCAAGATATTCCGGGTTCCGTTCCCGGTGGGGTCGGTCCCCGGTGTTTCCCATATGGTAATCGTGCCGAACGATGCCATTGGTCGGCGAGTTTTCTCGGGGATCTCCCGTTTCCCCCGCCTCTTCATTCCGGTGCCGCTTATACCCACCTCATGTCACCCTTCACCAGCGCTAGAGACCTCGAAGTTTAGCGCTAACCAAAATCTCTCACTCACTCACGATTACAGAACTATAATAGAAATTTTAAAAGAAGGTAGCTTATAGTAACGTCTAATTGACAATATTAATATCTTAATTATATAAGCTTTGAATTTAAACTGAATTGAGTAAATACTGTAACGTAATTAACTTAAGCAAAATATTTAATCGGTCTCTGTAACATCACATTTCTGTGAAAATTAACGTACGGAATGTGATTGACAAGTCTAAAGATCACCAGACGGCAGAAAGCGCATAAAGTTAAGTGGGCTTTACGCCTCGTCGACAGCAAGGTTATTAGAGACAACTTAGTACAATGACAGGAGTTGGGAGAGGGGTTAAGGAACCATCCTAGCATTCCTCTGGAGTGATTTCTGGAAACCATGGAAAACCCAAACCAGGATGGCCGCAGCTGGGGATTGAACCCGGATCCTCCTGAATGCGAGTCCAACGTGTTATCAACGCGCCTCCTCGTTCCGTAATACTCATAGGGTTTCTGTACATTACGTTCACTATTACTGTACATATGGAAGCAAGGAATCAAAATTATTTAGATATAAACTTGGAAAAGGTTTTCCCTTAAGGGTATTTCCTGAAAAATCCTTAGCAGATATACGAATTTTATTTTACCGAATATGACGAATTGGATTATTATATTATTTATGTTCGAAATTGAATTAAATTATTTTTTTGCAGAGTTTGAAATTATAAACATTCTTTTTCACTAACATTTTCGTTTAGTTCAATTTTAAAAAAATATTTCAGTTTAGTTAAGGGCGCGGTTCACCTCAGATTTCAACGTATTATTTTTATTTTTGTACCAGATATTTTTTTTTAGACACAAATTGTGATTAAACCTTCCTCTTAGGAAATTTGTGTATCTCCCATAGCTTTTGCGTAATGAGCCGTAAATGTAAAAATTGCACTTTACGGATTTATGTACGCCACTAAAATAACTGACATACCAAACCTAAAAAAATTCACAGTGTGTAACAATGTTGTACGCTATGATTTGACATATGTAAAAGCAAAATTATATTTTTTTGTATTTAAAAAAAATGTTGCAATTTTTAAATTTTCATTTCAAAACTCAGTATTTTTTATTAAATAAAAAAGGTTTTATTTTTTGTTTTAACGTATGGCAAAGCATAGCCTACAACATTGTTATACGCTGTGAAATGTTTCGGTTTGGTAAGGCAATTGGTTTTAGTGGCGTACATAAAACCGTTAAGTGCAAATTTTGGCTCATTACGCAAAAGCTATGGGAGATACACAAATTTCCTAAGAGGAAGGTTTAATCTCAATTTGTGTCTAAAATAAAAATAATATCTGGTACAAAAATAAAAATAATACGTTGAAAACTGAGGTGAAACGCCCCCTTAACGAAACTGAAATAATTTTTAAAATTGAACTAAATGAAAATGTTAGTGTAAAAGAATGTTCCGTTAAGGGTGTTCAAGTGCAATAAATTCATAATTATATATATATATATATATATATATATATATATATATATATATATATATATATATATATATATATATATATATATATATATATATATATATATATATATGAAATATTGTTAGTTTTGCAGACGATACTTTAGAGTAAATTTTAGACTCGCGAAAAAAAAAAAAATTAGCTCTCATAGTTTTCTCATAACGGTGCATCAATGTCAAAATTTGCATGTTCTGCTGCCATGCAAATAGTGAAAACAAATTGACTTACGTAATTGAAATAATTCACAGGGAAATAACATACTATGGCCTGGGCAGTCTAATAAAACGTTTGAAAATCCAACGAACTCATTTCGTATTTAAAAAAAATTGCTGGATTTGCAACTTTTTTCAGTGCTTTACCGATTTTTTAAATCCAAAATAATACGTTGTGGATTTTTTAAATGTTTTACTACATGGATAATGGAATGTAAGTTCACAGTGAATTATTTTGTTTAAGTAGGTCAGTTGGTTTTCACTATTTAGGCTACATAGCAGCGTAACAAGTAAATTTTGACTTATACACCCCGTTAAGAGAAAACTACTAGAGCTAAAATTGTTTCGTAAGAGCAAATGTACTCACAAGTATCGTCTAAAAAACTAACAATACTTCATTAAAATATAAAATGATTATATCGCACTTGAAAACCCTTAACCAAGCAGGGTAGTTCTGAGTGGATCCGGCGAAGTACTCGAGTCGGATATTTAGAGTTTTCGCCCGGAGGTAGACTATACTTTTACCAGGTATTTGAAAGACTTTAGAGTATCTTCAACTGCATCGTGTACATCGAGTAAAGTTTACGTAAGCGCGTTGAACGAACTCGCCGTTGAAGACACAGTGAAGCTTCCCTATCTTGTAGTAGGTAGAGTATAACGTCCGCACCATTTACCAACGGAGAGAAAGAGGAAGTCACGTAAGTTTGTTTTCTCGAGCGCAGATTCGCTAATAGTCCGTAACGGACGCGCACGTAACCGACATAAACTGAGGTAAGCGGCTCCACTTAGCGGTGTGAAAGAACTTCCGCCGCGTGGGGCAGACGATCAGAGAGTATCGGGCGCAGTTCTCCCGACGTAATTGCAGTCGACGGGGAGCGGCGAGGAATGTAGCCAGCCCTTCGTGAGAGCGTGCCCTCCGCACCTGTCGAAATCGCCGCACGCCACTGAAAGGCACGGTCTACAGCATTATGCATCGTAACAATTTTATTTATGAGTATTTCCACCAGATTTTTTTTCTTATTTTTGACATAAATTGTGACAACATTTTGCTCATATGAATTTTTTTCTCCTTTTTTTTTTCCCCTTGTGATTCGTTAATTTCAAAATTTGCATTTCACGGTTTCATGTATGACACTAAAACCAAATGACTGAAAAAATTTCAGAAGAATAAATAACAATGTTGTAGGCTACAAGTTTACGTAAGTAAAAACCAAAAAATTAAACGTTTTTGTATTTACACAAAAGTATTAAAATTAGAAACGAGAATTGGAAAAATTCAACCTTTTCTTTTAAATACAAAATGTATTTATTTATTTATTTTACAAACATTGTGCAATTTTGTGTTCAAATCTTGGCGAAACTAGAGATTGTTAATTTGCATTTATTGATTTTTCGAGATAATTTTGTTCGTCATCACAAATAAAGCATATGATTCTTAAACAAACATTAAATTATTGAGACTTTATTTTCACGTTTGGGAATGCCAGTGGGTTTTTCAAATGTATTGTAAACAGAAAAAAATTTAATAATGTTAACTTCGATAGCTGTCGTACCCGAGGTTACATAGAGAAAAAGGTTTGTAAAGTCAATCATACATATATATATATATATATATATATATATATATATATATATATATATATATATACATATATACACACACACACACACATATATTCGTATGAGATACAACCATGTAAACGTTGAACTAACCAAACATATGGTTGCCTGACTGATTTTGTTGCCTCAACAAGAGGGTTTAGTCCCGTTGAACATGAATTTCGTTAGACCAACAAGACCAATTTGTTACACTTATCACAGATTGTTTAACCAACAAAAATTTTGTTGCATAAAATATTTTTTGTTTCGCCACATAAAACTTACGTATGGTTAACTATAAAAAGCCTTTCTCTCTGTGAAAAGAAACTATTTACGTTACTGTTTTTTGTATTTGTGACAAGACAGACGCACTAGTGATAATGAGAATGATTAGTGTCGCATCGCGCCCTGTGCATCGCACCGGTCACGCTGCAGTAAAACCAGCACGAATATTTATACTTTACAACACAGAACGACAGCAGCAGATATGAGACAATTTGCAGGCAAGCATTTTAAATTTTTCCGTTTACAGAAAAACGTCTGGGCGTGGTGTTTGACATCATGCATGTTATTGTCTATATACAATAAGTATTGTGAATTTAGAACTGCTATTTAATTGATTCAATGTGTGTACAAGTAAATGACAAAACCAAAATTTTAAAATAAACTTTGAAAGAATGACATTTTTTTTTTATGCGTTCGCCGTTCACTTGTTACTGTTACAGTGTAGTCCGGATTTTGAATTTTGTGTATTTTAAAAATAGTCGTAAATTCAGTTTAGTATGTTTTTTAAATTGTTCCCATGAAATAGAGCGACATTAATCGAGTGGGAGCAATAATTTGTACAAATAGTTACAAATTGACGAATGTGAAGACGAAGACAGAGTTGGACTGCAAAATTGTAAAACGTGATGAAAATAATCTGTGTTAATGGTTTTTACTCCAGAACAGTGTAACAGTATCTGTGATTGGATCTTTTCTTCACGAGGACGTAAATATGAACGTTAAGTGCAATTTATGTTTTTGGAGTGGCGTCGAACGTGTCGCTGACTAACGTGAAGTTTGTGTCTCCAGTTAGGGAAACAGAGTTGTGATAATGGCTTGATTACGTAGGAAAAATCCCGGCAAGTTTATAAGTCAGATTAAGATAGCGTGAAAGCTGTCGCCCTGATCTCCTTTTGAGGCACTAATTGGAAAACATTTGTAAACATCACAAATAAATAACACGAAATCGCCTCCCGAGTTACAGCTTGCCACCAAAAATGGAGAAGAGAAAACAACTTGAAAGTCTGCTGCGAGCTATTGGGGAATCGATTCAATAAAATTACACCAACAGTTTCAGAGAAAAAAAAAATATCCTCGTAAACCTTACTATCGATGTCTGTGAAAATTTTGTCAGGCTCATTTTATATGCAAATGTTTATGAGGTGTTGAAAAGGGTAGAGTAGTACAGCTTTACTCAAAGCTACAGAAAACCTTTCGATGGTGTTTAAGGGCTTGTTCCCGAGTTATTTTCAGACTGGTGCCAATAACGCGAATATTTTTTAACCAAAAGTTTTGAAAAAATTTGAGTCATTGTGCAATCACACGATTTACACTACTGTGGACGCGTTTTTTTTTTTAAATAATGTACCATTCGCCAGGAAAAAATAATTTCCTTCATTTTTGCTTATTTTCACGACGAAAAACGTGGTACTGTGGGTAATGAAATCTAAAAAACCGTTCAGTATAATTCTACAAAAAATTCAGCTACAAATTATAACATATAAGTGTCAAAACTGTGCTACGAAATTTTGATATGAGTATTAGGTAGCAATAAAAAATATATATATATTTTCGAAATCACAGCAAAACTCCGTAACCAGGCCATGTATGTCGAAAATGAAATTTCGTGCATACAGCCAACTTGTATGTTACTGTTATACCTATATGTAGATTAATATGTGTGTTATATAATTCTAAAGTTATCTTCTTGTATGGTAAAGATGTCTGAACAGTTAGGCTATTACGAGATATACTGTGATTACTAGGTCTTTAAAGTGCTATTGCCTGTTCTGACATACGAGGTTGCAGTTCAACGCCATTTCTAAGAAATCTTAGAACCATTGCCAACGTGACCGTGGTTTTGGAAGTAGTAATATAAGGGATGTCCAGAAACAAGAGCGTAATAAGCACACCATACGAGTCTTGGGCTAAATTAGAGACGAAAATGAAAGTGACAAATTACTGTAAGACATGTTAAGTTCACAATATGGCAACACTGCAAGGAGATTGTCCCTTCTTGCGTTCCTCGTCCAGGTATTATTTTATGTATGTTAGGTCAAGTAAATGTAGGTTTATTTTCTGTATTGCTCCGGATTTTAACTTGCACCCATAATATGCTGGTAAGAACAGTAGCAGCGATGTAAGTGATATGTAAATGGTGTGCAAGAGGAGACTAACTACAGTGCTATGTTGCCACATTGTGCATATAAAATGTCACAATACATTTGGCACTAATATTATCGTCTTAAATTTACTTTAGAATTTCCGTTGTGTGCTAACTATGTTTTCGTTACAAACCATTCTGTATAACTTATCTAACGCTGAATTTAAAAACACATTGCAGTAGTTGTCCTATGCATAACTAATTACGATTTGTTCCAAATTATGAATTTAATACTTTGCATTGATTCTAAAATGCTTTACTCAAACATTAGTTAATTTATTAATACAGGCATATTATATGATTTATAAAGTATATTACATAGGTTAGTATTATCATGCAAGCAAATAATTTTGCGTACAGTTATTTAGAATAACAAATGTCAAAGGTTATTTCCTATACGATGACTGACGTTTATATAAGTTGTTCAAATTAATCATACAGCAATTTTTTCTGAAACAATACGTAATAATGAATTTAAAAAATATTTTAAAATATTAAATCGGCTGGCAGAAACAAGTCATACAATCTGATTGTGTTTGGGAAAGGGTTTACTTAGAAATAATTGCTCATTATTATTTTTAAAAAGATGCTCAATTCATAGTAGCTCAACATTTCCATAATATTGCCTAAATACAGATAAAAACCAAATTCTTTTTCCCAATTTCAAGAAAAAACCTATAATTTTAACTTTGCAAGAATTATTGCAGTGGTAGCGATATTAAACACATTAAAAATATTTATCTTAAGTAGGCGTATACCAAAATGAAATTACTTAATTCTGTACAGCTTACTTTCTCGAGCAATGCCTGAGCAAACCCATTCGTGTGTGTTATTATTTTTCGAATAATCACTAGAGGTACGTAAATTTCGCAGATACATTCCAGGTCAGGTTGAACGCTAATTATGTATACTTCATTGTCATGTCTGCGACTTGCTGGTGGCTGTTACGAAACGCGTTTGACTTCTGCAAGCCAGTAGTAAATAAGGAAATAATGCGAAGTGCTATCGCTTGCTACCTGTTTGTACGGTTATAAGCCAATAGATAATCGATTGTGTTCAGTGGGTGCATAGGACTGACAAGTCTAGGCTGCTGCCAGATGAATCTGCGAAATTGACGTACCTCTAATAATCACCAAGGTCTATTGCTATGGACCAGAAAAATTAGCGTTTTTATTTAGGCACACGTTAGGATTCCCGCAAATATAAGTTCATGACCTTTTCACAATTGGCCGTTTACTTATTTGAGAACTCCAGGTTGTCGCTGAGCCAATAATAACAATGTACCTAAACGCAGGCCTGTGTCACTGCAACATCGAGCAGCTAATGAACAGCTGCTGTTTACTAGAAGACACATATATACTTAGAGTCTAGTCTACAGGTCAGTGACCCCGCGAATTTTTCCTGTCTCTAGCCATTGCTAGAGGTGACTGAATTTCGCGTGTTAATATCACAGCAGCTTAGATTTTTCAGTCCTATACACTCAGGACCGTATCTGTAGACCTCTTTAGAATGACAACCAACTGCTCACCAATGCTTTCTCTAAAGGTAGGGCTAGGAATATTTCGCGAGTTCAACGACCAACATGCTAGAATCCATTATCCTGTATATACCGAAGTCCTACCATTTGTCCACTAGCTGCTACTCATTCAGACAGCAGACAATGAACGAATATACGAGGCTTGAGTATGCATAGGACATTGGAGTCTAGCATGCAGGTCACTGAACTCGTAAATTTTTCCTATCCCTATCTATGGGGATAGCAGTTGTTTATCATGTATGTATTTATTTTATTTAATGGCTTTGTTTGAGGCGAAGTTAAGACTTCCGCCTTCTCTTACACTTAACCATGTTTTATACAAATAAAGTCATACGTGCGCGACAAACAAAAATAAGACTATAACTACAAGAAACATTTAAATACAAAATTAATATAGCAAGAATTATTCATTAATTTAACCAGATGCACTAAAATTTTTAACTGATTTTACATATAAATGCATACCGCAAGTATAAAAAAAACAAAGTTAAATATTTGTAGTGAAACTATAAATACGCCATTAGGTGTTTAAAAAAATTACAATTTTGTGTATGATATCTAAATATTCATGTATAACAACATAGCTATAGACTAATCTTGCGGAAGTTTATGTGCATCTGAATAACTGCATTAAAGTATACAATAAATTAATTGTTGATAAGAGAGAAAAATTATAATGTCCTCGAAAGAGGTTTATAATATCGGCCCTCACTGACCACAGTTGATTATCCATTGGCTTCTAACTATACATGTGGGTATCTCTGCGATTAACTTCGACATTTATTACTGTATCGTAATCGTCAAAGGCGCGTAAAACAGACGCCGTCCAATCACAGAAGTGTCAGTAAAGTAAACATTCTTGATCTCAGAAATTCACGAACTTCTACCAACTGCACGCCGCTCAGCCGCCTCGCTGGTGCTCGAAATGCGTGCAGCGTGTTCGGAGTTAATTTTTTCAGAGATCAGTTAACATGCGTCCACAATGCTTGTTTACGATAAGTAGGGATGCTGGTGTAGAGCAAAAATGCTTTGTGCTAACATACCCTTGAAAACACTGTGGTTTTTTGTGACGTATGATTGAGTGTTATGCTTCTGATACAACGTAACTGTCTGCCGACTAATAACAGGCATCAAATATTACAATAGTGGGATTGTTATTGGCTCAGTCAAACACGGCAACAGCGCCACGGACAAGCGAAAACCTGTAACCTTTTCATAAGATAATGAACTGGAATCTGTTCCCGAAACGTCGTTATACTGTCTGTCTGGAACACGGGGGTATCATAAGGTCTGAATGAGGGCGAGGGGAGTGAAGCCAAGAGGTGGGAGAGGTAGCCACAAAATTTGCCAGCCGCCATACTGCTTTAACCTCAAAAGTACACATCAGACAGGTTTTTTTTTTTTTGCGAATTAATGTATTATGCTCTTTAATTGATGTTTTAGGTTGAAAACTCTATATTTTAGCTCTGTTTACTCGCCTCGTAACTAACATGTGCTCAATTTTTTAATCAATCGGCCATATTGATACCAGTCACGTAAAGCGTTTGTTTGGTTACAATTCCCGGCGACATGCTTCATCTGGACCCTTCTAACATCTTTGGTCTGGAAAACTACTGTGTTTTGTTTCGTCTCACCGTTGTGTCGTTTGTTGTTGTTTTTTTTTTTGTTTGTGTCTGATATCTATTGTGTTTTGTTTCGTCACATTGTTGTGTCGTTTATTGCTCTTCTGTTTGTGTCTTATACCTACTATGCTTTTTTTTCTTCTCATCGTCGTGTAGCATGTTAACCTGAGTTTCTTTTTTGATATTTGATTTATATTATTTTAATTTAATACTTTTGTTCCTTGTTTATTTTGATATGATTCCAATTTTTGGAATTTTATGTTGTGTGTGTATCCTGTTGACTAAAGCATATTGTGCTTATTTATGGTTTTCTATTTTCTTTAGTTTTCTTTGACAGTAATTTATTTCGCAGTGGTGAATGTCCAAGAAACTAAATCCAGTCATGCACTCCCATTGCACAGTTCTTTCAAATAACATAGTTATAAATGTGTTTGCTTTTCGTAATCCAAAGATTTCAAATACACGTTTAGAAGTACTTCTTAAAAAAACGTACTGCTAACCCGCTGCAACAATATTCATACACCAGCTGTGTAGGCCCCCTAAAAGTCCCACAGTAAAGACGTAACGGCGAGAACACTTCTCGCAAGTTTACAACTTTGGCCGTAGAGGCGATATTACAATACATGTCGATGGTGCAGATGCAAAACCTCGTATGTCAATTTTTGGCGTTATTTACATTTTTACACATTGTTCCTCGGCAATAACGAGAATGTCCAATAAATTAGTTTTTTTTTTCCAAAGCACATTTTATTGTATTGATGCAAACTAAATAGCTGTAAAATTCATTCCACGCCAGTAAGATTTCATCTCCAGTTTATCCGCCCATCTTAGCTCTTTCCAATTGTGACATATGAGGTTTTGCATCTTCACCGTCGATGTGCCGGCCGGCGTCGCTTGTATCGCCTTATCGAATTTCGCCTCACACACACAAACATACCCTTCACCAGACGGTCGCCTTACGAGAAGTCCTCATCTGGCGCATAGACGGCGTTGCAGTGTGTCACTCGTATTCTTTTTTACGCTATATCACTTAATTTATTCATATTACGTTTACATCCGAAAAGAACAGACGTGAAACTATGCTTCTACGTTTTCAAACATCCAGCACGCTTGTTGGAAACATGATTTTCTGGCGTCTCAAAATGGCTGAAAACGGGTTTCTTTAGACTGCTGTAACACGGGAAATATTACCTGAATTCGTTAAGACTAGGTTTCAGCCGCCATATTGATTTTTTTTCTTTCACTTTTATGGAATTCTGAGAAGAAAAATGTTAAATCGGCGACTATAACGCAAATTCTGTTTACCTTGAGCTACGATACAAGCATGGCAATAGAGCTAGTAATGAATAGTTTGGTCGCAATTTGTCGGGTAAATTATGAATATAAAAAATTGATCACATACATTGCGGCGTAATTATATGTTAACAGCTAAATCGCAATGTCTGTATTGTAGCGAAATGTAAATCGAATTTGAGGTATAATCGCATATTTAACATTTTTCTTCTTAAAATTAAAAAAAAAAAACTTAAATTTATAAAATTTAATATGGCGACTGAAACCGAGCCTTAAGTGCAAAGCGAGAGACATACGTTGGTCTTTACTTCATACTACTGAAAAATGAAATGTTGTGCTCACCGCTTAAGGGGCCCGCCTACCTGCCATGAAAGTTGTGATGTAGAGGTTCAGGAGAATCGTTTCTTCACAGAAAATATTAGTCGAGAGATCGTGTGTTTGACATATAAAATATATTAAGGTACCTCAAGCTAATGGTAAATGGTTTCAGTTCTATCAGTTTCTTAAGTAATTAGAAAATAGGGCGTTAACATTCCAAATTAGTATATTTTCCGTCTTGTGTAATGCCGTTATCTTTTGTTGTTTTTACTTCAAACCATCTAACCTTAGTAGATCTATCCTTTAGCTTTCGATCCCGTGACTGTTTGTACCTTGTAACAACTGAAAATTTTGAGGAAATTTTGTTCTTGTAATGTGTCCTGCGCAAATATGCAGCCAGTGTTGTGGAAAATTGAAGGATTCGCGAGACCGAACCGAGAGGACAACAGAGAGAGCGAGAGACAACCTCCTCCACTACAAGGGTTGACCCAATCCCGCTTTTGTGGGGGAAAACTCCACGTCCATGAGGTCGAAAGGCCGCTAAGGCGCTATGTAGGCGGGCCTCTTAAAGTCCCTTAGGAAAAAGACTACAAGGTAAACTTTGCATGCCAGTTTGGCGCGCTGGGAATAGAGGCGATATGCTTCTCGTTAAGGAAGTTCGACCCGTAAAAATTCAAAATTTTATATTTGTGCCAAACACTGTTCAACATTTACACATCAGATAACATGTCATTTCCCCAAATAAAAAAAAATTAGGTCCCATAGTTTTAGCATTATGACATATCAAAGTCACAAAATGGCAGTTGCGGTGCAGCCAAAATAATAAAAAATAATTAACTTACAGAAACAAGATAATTCATATTGATTCTTAATGATGTTAGCTACTTCAAGACACTTTTGTGAACACAAAGCGATAACTTTTTGTATTTTTTAAAAATGGATGAAAATGAGTAACTTTTTGCATAACTTTGACTTTTGGCTACTACTGAAATTTTCAAAACTAACTTTTGTCAACCATGTCGTAAAATGCATTGATACACTAACTATCAGTTCCTGTAGTTTTGAATTTATTCGTTAATTACTTTTTTTGATTTTCGCTACACCGCAATGGCCATTTTGAGACTTTGATGAGTGATTGTGCAAAAACTACGGGACATAATTTTTTTTTATTTGGGGAAATGACATGTTATCTGATGTGCAAAAGTTGAACAGTGTTTGGTTCAAATATAAAATTTTGAATTTTTACGGGTCCAACGCCCTTAAGCGTGGGACACTGGCTCTTATCGCTGCCATGTTCCCAAGCGTCGAAGGTGGAAATTCGACACCGGCGAAGGTTCCTATTAATGCATGGTTTGCACCCTCAACGCCGACGACAGGGAAGTGGGGCAGAAGCGAAAGCGGTCGTCCCCTGTCGTGGGAACGAGAACGCTAGGGTACAACTGTGCGAACAAGAAAAATAGCACTGGAACCAGATCTCTCTTCCATAAGCGAGGATTACATATCACTTCGTGTTCCGTGCAAGCCAGCCCGGTGTATTTTTCTCCCTCGAGCAGGAATGCCCGCAGCGGGCTGGACGTGAAAGGTGCGACCTCTCTGGCCCGCGGACATAAATTGCCGATACGAGAACAAGACCGCATGACTGTACCGCTCGTGTAATTTCGGCCTTTGCATGCTTCTCTTGCGGCCGTGCACGACGTACGTGCGAATAACTGAGGAGTGGTTATTTCTGTTCTTGAAGCTCCGTTACGAGTTACTCCTGACTCTGTACACGTTTCCCACTTAATAAACTTGTAAACTCTGTTACCCTGTGAATAGTCGAGCTTCGCGACAAATGAGAAGGCGGAGGTTAATAAAATTTATCTTTCAGAACTCGTCTTATTTTTCCTCGCTGTTTATGTCTGGCCCTGCAGTTTCACAGTTAGTGTTTAAATATATTTATTTTTTAAACATCAGCATAATTATCATATCAAAAAATCCCTTCGTAGGTTTATCACAAATACATCATTCTTTGGACGTAAATTTTTTGATAGCAACATACCTTATAGTTTTCCACGTCTCTGCACCCAAATGTCACAAATGTGTTATAAAATAAGCCAAAATTAAGGAAAACAAACGGTCAATTATTTTGCAAGATGCCTATACATAGAACTGTCCATCGCATGACTGTCCTTATAAATGTGTAATCTTTTCAAAGCATTCCTTTAAAAAAAACTTTGTTTATATTCATGCACTAATGTGATATAAAAATAGCGCGCCCTTGAGAGTGTTGGACTCATAGAATTTATTTTGAATTTGTGACAAACACTATTAACCTTTTACACATCAGATAACATGTCATTTCCCCAAATAAAAAAAAATTGGCCCCAAGAGTTTTGCATAATCAGTCATAAAATTCACGAAATGGCCGTTGCGGTGTAGAGAAAGTAAAAAAGTAATTAGGCCTGACTTATGAAATCGAAATAAAATTTTTAGACTTGTTTGACAAAAGTGAGTTTTAAAAAATTCAGTAACACTCAAAACTCAAGTTTTACATATATTTACTTATTGTCATCAATCTTTAAAAATACAAAAACTTATCCCTTTGTAATCATATAGGTGTTTAAGGTAGCTTACCTCATTTAGCATTAATATGAAATCGCGTTTCTGCTAGTTAATTACTTTATTTTTTAAATTTACTCTACACCGGAGCGACCATTTTTTTGCCTCTGATGAATGATTACGTTAATTATATGGGATATCAATTCTTCATATTTAGGGAAATTACATGTTATCTGATGTGTAAACGTTCAACAGTGTTTGGCAGAATTATAAACATAAATACATTTTGAAGCTGACCTGTAAAAGCACCCTGAAAGAAATATTTTGTACGAAGTCATCCCTGCAAAATTGTTCTGTAGTAACCACAAAATGATTTTGTGGGGGCCACAATATTTTAGTGATGCAGCAAAATGTTTTTGTGGTGACCACAAAATAAATTTTGCATGGTAAATGCCCACTAAATATTTCGTAGCAGCAACAAATTCTCCGTGTATGTTAGATGATATTCGACGTGGCTCAGTAACTGTCGAACTTACACATATGCCAACACTGACGTATTTTTCTCGGTGCAGCCCACACTGCTGAAGATAATTTATTATTATACTTTGAAACCAAATTAATAAGTATTTTCAGTATCAAAGAAACAGTTGAAAACATCTCATGAAATATTTTCAACATTTTTGTTCCCGTAGCATAAAACTCTTTTTGTCCGAAAGCGACATTATTAAAAAAAATACTGGCCATCGCTGAATTTACGTCAATTCCTATCCTTTCTGTAACTACGGATCTCGGGTAGCCAGAACGGCCTTTAGACACCTTAATATACAGATAATAGAACCCGGATTTTACATTCCACGGGACACCCACTTTCCCATTAAATACATAATGTTTTCTGGTTCCCATTATATATCCTATGTATTGTATTCCTAACATGTACACATCAGTTCATACTTACTTCCCCTAACTTACAATTACCTTCATATAAAGCTATGATTATTTTCCCTCCGTTTACAAATTAAATGTTGATATCGTTAGAGAAGGATAAAATTTCAATAGAGAAAAAACTGTACACTGTACCTTTGCATAATCTGTTTCATATAATTTTTTATAAAATCTGAAAGCTGCTTACGGACAATAATTTTTAATATTTTGTGATTTGTGACAAAGTGCAAAATATTTTATTTCCAAAATGAGCTGAAAATGTCAATTTCATCATTTCAACTGCAAACATTTTCTTGCATTGAGCCACAAATCTCAAAATATTAAAAATTATTGCCCATAACTAGTTATCAAATTTTACCAAACTTATATGAGACATAGTATGTGTGTACAAAAATTTTAAAAACAGAGGTGCAATTTAATTAACGTTAGTAATATTAGGTCACGCGTTTTCATATACTATAGCCAGGAGCATAATGACGCTATACCAAACTTTTTGTTAGAATATTGGTTATATATTTTTTATAAATACTTTTTGAGATAACGTTTTACATCTGTGCTGCAATTATGAACTTGTAAAATTTTTTAATTAGTAGATGTTATGTTACAGTGATTGTTTTTTCCCTCCGTTTATACTTTCTCTTTATTTACTAACTTTTAATTTGTCCCTTACGAAGTGTAACAAGTAAGTTGTACAGCATATCTAGTCTATCATACTTGCCACTTTGTTATTGTTAAAATACGATCAGAGATGATATAATACCGTAGTTTAAAAAACCGCGTGATAATCTCAACAAATTTTTTGAAGTTAGGAGTACGATTGTTTATGTGTGTGAGATATTATTGTCAGCGCTTATAAGCACTGGTGAGGGGTGACATGGGCTGAGTATGGAGCAGCGCCGGAATGAAGGGGCAGGAGAAACGGGAGATACACGAGAAAACCCGCCGACCAGCGGCATCGTTCGGCATGATTCCCACGTGCGGATATCTGGGGCCCGACCCCTCCGGGAATCGATCCCGGATCGGCTAGGTGGGAGGCGAACGGTCTGACCACTCGATTGGTTATTACCAGCTACATGAGGTCCATTATTAAAATTACTTTTTTTTTAAATTATACACCGAAACATGTACATATATATGAATCAGAGTAAAGATTCATTGATAACTCTCTTACATATTTGTCCCATGTTACCAGCTTCTGCCGCGACAAGTGCAGAAATATTTCGTAAGGTGCTATTTATGTATTTATTTTTCTAATTGCTAAATGAGTTTAATATTGTACTTTGCTGTGTGGGATGTTATTCAAGGACAGTCACTTACTGTTAACCGTAATGAGAGTTGTGCTACCAGCCTTAGCAGCATGCAAAGTTACTAAAAGGAACAACAACCACGTTAACGCTAACATTTTTTTACAAAAATATACCGTAATTCGAAAATTTTATGTGAGGATGCGAAAGTAACTTAAGATTACTTGAAGTCCGTACATTGACATGACTTACCACCACAATAAATAAGGTTGGATGCAGTTCTTATATATACATATATATAAATAATACATTATATAATATCATAAACACACTCTTACCTTTAAAGAAAAGTTAATATCACTAATTAAAAATTTTTTATCGTATCATTTGCTTAAAGGAAGTGTTTTTTTGCACCAATTTAACGGCAGTAGGCTACCTTGAAAAACTCATTACAGGTCAACTGATTTCCCTTAAATTACTTGTTTTAAAATAACAGTTTCGTGTTACAGTAGAACTTAAAAAATATGTATTTAACCAGTTGAAAAACAAAAGTTGTGGAGTGTCATATTGAAAAACCAAATATATAACATTTAAGTAAGTATTAAATAACTTGTTTATTAAAAATATTAAATCTAAGTTTTGCTCTACCAATATTTTGGTGTATGCTCATTGCCTACAGTACAGTGGGATACGTGAATTATTGTACAAGTCACATCACTGTAACTACACTTTATACAACACACAGATACAAAATTAGGACAGTTCAGCTTGAATACGTACACATATAAAGAAACTGGACTGGTTAAAACTTTTATTGAATAGTTCAACCGTGCATTTATCTGGTTACACGAATAAACGGTTGACCCCACAAAATATTTTATCCCTGAAACGTCCGTCAACATTTTACTATTCACATGGGAAAGATATTTTGATTGCAACATACAACTACGCATGGAATGCAAAAATTATACAAAATAAACTGTCGCTGGCATAAAGTGATAAGTACGGTATAGTAATATTTTATAGGAACAGTCGATTTTATATAACAGTGAAAAAAGCCACAGTTTACGAAGTGAATGAGACAGACGTAAAATAAATGAGTGAGATTACGATAGTTGTGAGTGATTTGTGATAATGTGAGCAATTATAAAACTTTAATTACCTTTTACTTGCCGATAATATAGTTTCCCGCCAATTTTAAATATTAACAAAGCAATCAAAGTTACAATCGTAGTGTGTAGGTTGTACTGTTCTCAAGAGTTAACGTATCAAGTCGCAGTAAGTATTATATTTCACTTATTTTTATAGACATGGTGATTTTCAAAAATGCTCACTTTATAGCGAACTATTTCTATTTCATTGTGTATATGTGTACGTCCTCGAGCTGACCGCCATTTTGTATTTGCATGTGCTGTACAGTGTAGCTACTGTCACGTGATTTATACGTACATTCACTGAACCCACTAAACTTTAGGCAGTTAGTATACGCACCAAAATATTGATAGAGCGAAACTTAAATGTATTTAATACTTTGAATAAACAGGATATTTTATACTTAGATAAATGTAACATAGTCGGTTTTGCAATATGACGCTCCATAACTTAAGTTTGTTTCCTAACTCGTTGAATACACATTTTTTTTTTAAGTGATACACTAACACGAAACCATTATTTTTAAAACAAGTTAATTTATTGAAATCAGTCTATAGTGTGTTTTTCAAGGTACCGCCATTAAACTTGGAGTAAAAGAAAACACACTTCCTTTAAGCAAACGATACGATACACAATTTTGAGTTACTGATATAATCTTTTTTCGACTTTTCGTCGTTAACTACTTGGACGCTGTAGCTATGTTCCAGCTCAAGGCGCTACTTTTGATGGTTCGTGCTACCGACGTTGGTGTAACGTCTGTTATGTACGGAAGACGCGAAGTGTCGCAACGGTAAAATATTGGACTCACATTCTGAAGGTCCCGAGTTCGATTCCCGGCTCCGGTCATCCGTGGTTTGTCTAAATCGCTCCAGGCGAATGCTGGGATGGTTCTTTAACAAATTTCATCGATAATTACTTTCCCAGTTCCTGTCATTGTGTACAGTTGTGTGTGACCGTCTGTTATGACCTCCCTACCGACGAGCGGTAAATCCCATTAGACCTCTGACATGAGCAGAAAACGCTTGCCAGTGAAATATTCAGAACTGGCTCACGGACTCTGAAAAACTTGCGAACATAGTTGTCAAAAGAATTTCAAATCTTCAACTAGATATTGCCAATGCGAACTCACTTGAAGGGAGTTAATCTGCGTGCTATACTAACTGCACCTCATCTAATGAGGCCAGTAATTGCCCAATTCAAAGTGCGTGTCTTTTAGAACGTCGTCTTGTGCTACTTTGCGTTCGCGTGTTTTAAGCCTTTGAGGAAAAAAAATATTAGCTCTAACAACATCATCTAATTATACCATTCCTCTTTATTAATATTACTTCTTATTGCTAGTAGTCTAAGCGTGTATTAATTTTTTACGTAAAAAAAAAACAAGTTATAGCCTGTACACAGTAAATTGGGAACTTTAAAATCCGTAATTTCCTCTGAACCAAATTTATGTCCGTCACTTCTTAAATGAACAAAGCAGTGAAAGCAGTTCACTCAGTGCATAGCTTTCGCCTTACTTAAAATATAGCATGGCGTCAAACATTGCAAAGTAAAAAAATAATTTATGTTTCATTAATCTTGACAAGGCCATTCTCAAATGTTCCCACAGTACCGCGAACACACAAAAAAAAAATATACACACACACACATTCATTTTTATTGAAGCTCGTCGATAAAGTTCACCGGAATTCAAGGCGTCATTGACTCATACCAACAGCAACAAGCCCAGAAACGTTGTAATCTTACGTCAACCTGCTACTTTAGGTCACTGAGGATGTTATAATAATAATAATTATTATTATTATTAATATTATTATGTTGAACGCCGTAAGCAGCTAAGCAAGTGTGTACAGCTTCGGCCGATAGATTTTTCCTCTTAAATTGATCCACGTGCTGGTGTTATGTCTGCTTAGGATAAGCATTCACGTTACATCATGTTAAAACTTACAAGAGTCCCATTCTCTTTACTCATTTAGTCTCTAATAGGCCTACGATCTAAATACAAATACGGTTTCAGCGTAACTTTCTATGCGATGAGATTGGTGTTCTGTAATTAAAATGGTGGGTTGATTACCTTTCAAAAGTTTCACACATCGGATTCGCCTTCGGGAGATCCAGGTTCGATCTCCGACTACGGCCATCCTAATTTCGGTTTACAATTGTTTTCAAAAATCGCCCCAGGGGAATTCTGGAATGGTTCCGTAGCAAAGGCCAAGGCTGATTCCTCTCCGAATTCCGTCTGTGTAGTTCTGTCGTTGTCTCTAATGACCTCGCTGTCGACGAGACGTAAAGCCAATTTACCTTATACAGTAGGCTCCCGATTATCCGTGTGTGGATTAACCGATTTGCGGATCATCCGCTCAAAATATTCCACTTTAGTAGTTTAAAATAATTAAAATTAAAAACTAAATTGTTTATTTATAATTACACTAATTGATTACTCGCATAATGTTAACCAACCAATTTGTTATGCACGCAACCGTATTTTAAGATATTTAAGAATGTTAAAGTCTTTTCCACCAGGCGAAACAATTAGCACCGCCCATAAAAGGATTAACGAGATTGTCCCGCAGGTCGCGTATGAACGGATTAACGAGGTGATTTTCTTGGGTAAATAAGATATCCGTGATAATTTCATTACATATGTTTTTAGCTCATAAGCGCATAGGTCCTTTGCATTAATGCAAATAATTGAGGGTCTAGCTACTGTTTAAATTGCTGCCTTTTATTGCAGGGATGAATTTGGAAATGTTTTGTTTCTACTGAGATATAAGAAAGGGTAAAAGTGGATTATCCGAGGTATCGTCCCCCTCCATTAGAGCGGATAGTCAGGAATTGACTGTACCTTTCAAAAGTATCGTGACAATAATTATATAAAGATCAATTCCTAGGCTGTTGCAAGTGAAAGTCCATGATAATGGCAGACAGTTTTAGGTTATGTTTTACAACTATCCGTGTACAATTGGATATGACCGAGATGGAGACAGATTTACTCTATTTTTTGTATTCCCTAAAATTTGAAATACGTTTCTTATATTATATCTCTGTTTATATTAACTTTTCTTGCCGCCGCTAACATTTTTAATACAGTACGTGCGTTGCCACCTATTGGTGGAGCTGTACACCAATACTGTATTAGTACTCTTGTTAGTCTAGCACACTAATTTCCTACTAGAAACGAAAGTTTAAAAAACGAATTAAATTAATATTAATGCTTTTAATCGGAAAACTGACAAAACGCAAAAACGTTTGGTAATTATTTTATACAAAACTTAAGTAATTAGTAATTGAAACATGCTGTGAAAACTAAGAACATACAATTCAGTAAGATGAATTAATAGTTTTTAGTGCTCAGCTTACAGTGTTGCCAAGCATATTGAGATTACAAGGGGAGGTGTTGGAGAATATAATCTAAAGAATGTCGCTATCACACTCAAAGAACAGGAGCAAGTTACAGAATAGACTCTCAGGTAGATATTTCGATATTACAAGAATATTTTGTGGCAGTACTATACTTAAATTGTGCATGTTTCCTTTATTGCATCTAAGCTTTAGTGAAACACCTCCACATTATATACGTTTAGAAAAAAAACATTTCTGCAAACAGCTGTAAATTATGTCCCTTTCATATCTTGTAACGTTTTCCTTGCCAAAGGATTTTTTCATAACTCAACGAGGAATTTATATGGAAACAGTCTTTCAAAGGGTGGTTTGTAAAGATACAGTATGAATAAGAATATGGTATGCCAAAACTTTGGCAACACTTGTAACGATTGGAGTGTGTGTACGGGTGTTTCTTCACATTGCTGTGCTGTCTGGTTCATCATATGGCTGGAGTTCACGTTCACACATAGTAACCCGTGTAGAGCAGTAGAGTTTCAAGCGTTTACTAAGTCACTAAAGAATTTATTGCTTGAAGTCTTAAGAAAACACTTGCACGGAAAATATACTTCTGTAGTATTGATCTAATTAGGAAACAATTGGTTGTCCCCAATAAATATTGTGGTCATCAAAAAATTATTTTCTGTTACAACAAATTTATTTGGAAGGTAATATTAACTACAAAAATTTTATTTCAGTGTATTGATACAGCATAACCTGACACGTGATTGATCGAACCTATATAAGAACCCAGCCGGTTACTTGATAAAACCACAAGATTATCCATTGGGTTACGGTATTGCGTTTAATTCTCACTGCCTTTAAAATAGGACCCTTTTACGTCTGTTTTGTTGTCTGTCGGTGTCAACCGTAATTTTTCTTGTGAATATTCCTTAGTTTGCATTTTAAGTTTTTTTTTTTTTTTTTTTTTTTTAAGAACATCCGTGTGTAGAAATTATTTTCAATGTTTCAAATTATTGCGATTTACAGTGCTTCTGGCATTATAATATACTATGGAAATGGTTTTTGTAATACAAAATATAATCAAATATGTCTGCAAATAATCGCCGAGGTTTCTGTGACGTCAGCATGACAAAAATTACGCTGATTTGTTGGCAATTTAATTTATTGGTGTCACACATTTCGGTTCGTGTTCATCGCTCTTCTGTGATCCCGACATGAAGTGGCGTAGTAAGTGACAGGTGCTGGAGGCGAACTGAAATCGTTGTCGGAGCGGGGAGAATTATACCTCAATCCCACAGTTAGAAATAAAATTAAGTAATCCTGTCGCCTGTCTCTTCCGCGACATTCTCCCACGCGAATATCCGTCGCCTGAGGCGCTGCAGTTTGAAATGGGGCTTCCTTGCAGCCTTCCCCGTTAGAAGTTGCCCGGATGCTGAGTGAAAACATGGCGTACACAGGTGGTTTTTTTTTTTTTTTTGCGAAATGGGTGGTAATTATTGGAAGCAACTTGGCGAATGTGTTCCTGGCGCCGCAGGTTGACTTTCTCGGCGACAAAAGAGAAATTTGTCCTCAGGCAGTTTTATAATGTCACGATGTTTGTACAGGTAGAATGAAATTTCAGCTAAGGGCATTCTAGCAGTAACCCGAGCAGAGATTTCAATTGTCCAATAAGTCACGAGACCCTCAGTTCTTTGCAGACTTTAAGACATTAACCTGAAGATCGAGCAAACATTAGCTCGTGACGGAAAAAACACATCCTACCCCAGCAGGCCATTTCTTATGAACACCTCTGAAAGTAAAAGTTATTATCCATTGAGAGTAATATTCGGACATAAGCTAATGTCAGAAATTATGTGTACGTAATGGAAAAAATAAAAGCCTATATCTTCGACAAACACTTGTTTCCAGCAGCTTAGTGTGTGTTTAACTTTCTATAGAATTTTAACCAAAATCAATTACTGTAAATGCTTACATGCATAACTTTACAATCAAGTTCCTTTGTTGGCGTAGCAAAATTAATTTTCACCCGTTTTGAAATTTTGTTTATTCATAGGAGCATGCAGAATTTCTACTTATCTATTAACACGTTGATAATATTAGCGTAAATACGTAGTCCAATCAGTTCTGTTAATCATATGCGTATTTTATATTTCTTGCGTATGTGCATCGATGATTTTTTTTTTTTGCACACGAGAACAAATTAAATCACTTATCAGCATTGTGCTCACGTTGAAACTAAGTTTACTTAGGAAGCCTATCATAGCTTATACATGGATTTGAAATAAAATAAAATTTTCTGTTGGTATTTTGGTAGCAAAATTTTACTAAGAATACACAAAAATGGTTGTAAAGTTAACAGTTAGTTACAGTAATGTCTAGTAAGTATTTTACAATCCCAACAAATACGTAATTTATATAATCTCGAAAAAAGTAATAACCGGCGTTTCAAGTGAACGTTCGGACAAATGGCTCATCTTTCCGTTTTATTGCGTAGAGGAATATTCATCACCGAAAAGTTGAAATTTATTGTATTGTAAGGCTATTGCTACAAAAAGTACATAAACAAAAATAAACATTTCTTGCCCTTAAGTTTGAAGTTGATTTCAAAACAACCACGAGAAGTTCGTTACCAATATTTAAACTCTCCTCTAACTACATCTGCTATGAATATTTAGAGTTGTTGGACTGGGTTGTTAAGAAAGGACAGAAAACAATGAACGTCACCAGAGTCTTCTGTTTATAGCCCTAAGCATCTTATCGGAGATGTAGGAATAAAAAGCAAATCGATGAGCTGTACAAAAGGGTTGTAAATATTACCATTCACATTCCTGCTCTTGCCGTATGATTTTACTGTCCTGATATTTTGCTGTCACGTAAAGTTGGAAAGTACTCCAATATGCAAGACCGTAAACATTTATTTACCGCCCTTTAGCTTCGCAATCACCGTTACGTTCGTAAAAAAAATGCCAAGTGACACAGACGTGTGCCAAATATGATTTTTTCTTCGCTTGTTTAAAATACTACATTTGCTATAAAATCTTTGCCAGGCCAGTCACTGCGCCATAGCTAAAGGAATGGGAGACTCGATGATTCGCATTTCAGATTAAAAATTAGGTGTTACTCGGAGTAACTTTTTTACATTTCTATTAATTTTAGAACCACATACTTTCATCTACCTCCGAGTTATCAGTGTTTCGTTCCTACGAAAGCACTCTCTGGAAATCGAAAACATTTTATACGGTTTTCAAGCGCCATAGTTTTTATGGCGGTTTGAATAGGTCTGCAGTTCAGAATTCGTTTATGGGTGTACTTAAAGAGCATGCTTGACGACTAAGTAATAGGTACCTAGCAGATTGTTTTAAATGTATTATAAACTTTCTATGCGATTTCGTAACGATTTTTTAAATAAACAATCTTTAGAATACAGCTTTCCGAAGTTGTGCTGCGTGTGTATAGCATTAAGGGAGAGAGCTACGTGCTTAATTATATTTATAGATTTTCTGAAATGACTCCTGTTGAGACTTGGCATGTATTTGTGTCGGATTTTGGAGACCATAATACTTTAACGTAGTATACTGTTAAGGATATACGCCATTTCAATATTACGTCGTCCCAGAAATATTAGAATGAGACTAATAAAAAACAAACAAAATATAAACGTAAAACTAAAAACGAAAAAATAAGAAAACAAGCCTAGTTTGGCTGTAGTCATCACATCTACAAACAAAAACAACAGAACATGAAATACCCCATAAGTAATTAGTCAACAACAAATAAAGGAACATAAAATAAACATACAAAAGTAAAAGTCGAGACACAAAACAAAATTGTGTAAAACTCAAGACATCACGATTAAGACAGGACAGACAATACTAGGACGAATACAATGTTAGACACAATACAGAATAACAACGACGACGTCACAGACAACAGACTAGACGACACAACGATGCAGAAACAAAAGTACACAGTAGATTTCTAAAGACCAACTTTCCACGACGTTTCGAGAGCTGCCATCTGCTCCCGTCTTCAGGCGACGTAAAAGTGAAAACTGGAAAAAATTAGGCAGTATTTATAGTCAAGTGTGTGGTAATTATGATAATATATCCTATTGTGCTTGCTAAATAGTATTGTGTCGTCAGCAATGGAGTATGATAATACTAACAACATTTTCGGTTGTATTTAGTGGTGGTATGGTAGATGAATCAATAATATGTTAATGTAACATTCATTATACAGAATGGCACTGTAACTCAAGCCATTTTGTATGGAAAATTTTGCCAGTGCATAACTAATTCATAGTTTCATTAGAAATTTCGTCACAATAGCAAATCTTATGCCAAAGCTGAAAAATTATCAATCAATATTCTCACTTCAAAGAACGCTATTTATCATTACTCAAGTACAGTTTCGTTACTTTCGGTCATACATATCTTAGCATGTTAGCAATTCACTATGCTTTCGGAATCAAATACTATTGCCCCAAACTAACAGAGTACAAGATAGGTTTCAGTGGGTCAGATGTATTTCAGTAATGGCCACCCTGCTATTGTGAAGATTATAGCCAGGTTTTTACCACGATATTTAATAAAATCAGCAAAACCAAATACACAAAATAAATTTTAAAGTTTATAGAATAAGTAAGAGTAATGACAGATAGCACTAGCGTCGCAGCCGCCGGTACTGCCAACAATAATCATTGCAGTATTGTAGCTACCGTACTAGTTTGTAAAGTCTGTATTACTTGTACTTAGTCATTACAGAATCAGATGGGTCCTGTTACAGTAACGTCTCTGTTATAATTATCATACTAGTTTATAATTAAACAAGACTACGTCTGTAAATATATCATAAAGAACAGCTATCTCTATAATTTCACAGTACTGTTGTAAGTTCCACAAGTTTTCTCTGAAACTGAAGTAAAAGTTTCTTTCTACGAAATATTCCTTTGCTTTAACTAAACAGCATTGCTGGGCTGACTGTATAGACTAGTTTGCATAATTATCCGTAACTTACTCAGTTGACAAAAGGAGATTCACAGTAACATACAAATATGCAGAAAATCCAAAGCTCTTGTAATTTTTTTTAACCAGTCTTGCGATGGGGGCAAGTTACAAACTAAAGACGTATTTTGGACAGAGTATATAAACCCCTTGTTTACCAGTGCCCATACTCAGGGACGTATCTATAAACGGATTTCGAATGCCAACCAACTGCTATCCTTACAGAGAAAGCATTGGTGAGCAGTTGGTTGTCATTCGAAAGCCGTTTATAGATACGGCACTCAGTCTGCAGATGCTTCTCGGACTGTGCATGTGCCTGAAGACGGGGACAGATTGCTGTTTCCGAAACGTCGCATTTTGTTTGGTCACAAGAAGACCATTGTGTTCGTCTGTTTATTCATTCTCTTACTGTCCACAGTTAATGCGTTATTTGTTTTCGTTCACTTTCTCAAGGAGTCTGTGTTTCTGCTGTGTCGTCTGCACCCAGTTTATTGTCGTTCGTTTTTTTGTCTGTCTCTTGTAATTATTTTTTGCCTGTTGTTTTGTATTTGCTGACGGAATTCCTTTTGTGGAATAATTTGAGTTATTTATTTTTTCCTTTTTTTTTTTTTTTTTTTTTTTTTTTTTTTTTTTTTTTTTTTTTTTTTTTTTTTTTTTTTTTTTTTTTTTTTTTTTTTTTTTTTTTTTTTTTGTGCTTGGGTGCTCGTTTGTGTTATTTTCTTGTAAATCACTGACTGAATCCCTTGTGAAATTGTATATGTTTACCTTTGTTTGACACTTGCAAACCAAGTCCTTTTGTTTGTATACTTGATTGCTGTTTTTGTGTGTAGGCCTATTCTCTGGTTTTCTGTGACACAAAATTTGTTGCAATTGCATATCCAAAATACTTTTTAGTTTGTAACTACCGTAACGCTCTTGTTTTGAAATCCAATTCAAGGGTAAAGATAACGTTTACAAATGTAAAATGCCATTCGAGTGCTAGTTGCAAGGCACTAAGCCAATGTGTAACTTCAGAACATATCCTACAAAGGAAAGAAATAGTGAAATTAATTTTATATCTAGAACACAAACAGTTAATTTTAGATGAAAAACACAAAAGTTCCTGTAAAATAATTTATATTCGAATTTACTCTGCTCCAAAGAATACTGATGTCGATTCTCGACTATAAGTTGTGTTTTGAAAATAAGTGTACATGTAACACAACTTATGCTAATTGTTCTCTTGACTGCTGCTGCACTCAGAACTTCAATGTTAAAAAAAATTCTTTTATATTTGGATTCTAGCTTATGTCCAATATAAAATGCTATATTTTCAGTTCTTTAGTTATTGTCAAGTGTGTACAGAACACCTACAGCTAAATAGGCCTATGTAAAGAGTTGCAAAATAAGATACTTGGACATCCTCGTGTAAATGGAAATATGCCAGACTTATACTGAAATGGAAATAAATAAGTAAAATTGTCTTGACTGAGTGTCATAAAACTTGTATAGACTCTTACAGCTTTTAAAATGTTTTATTGTTTAGGCTTGTTCTTTTTTTATGTAGAATATAGGAAGTGGTAGCTATCCTGTAAGTTAAATTTAAAAATACTTTTTAATTGGCTGCTTTTTGCTTCGCAACATACCATTACAGACAAGTGTTAATATTCTGTTTTTCCCTCCCTTTCTTTATGTGGAGAAATCGAAGGAAGGATGAAGACACGGGCTGACATACGACCACGAGCCTCAACTAACAAGAAGTATTTGTACTTATGTTTTCTAATTTGACAGACAAGTTATGTATTTTTGTCGTTTATTCGATTTTTTGTATACTGTGAACAGATCCAAATGATTCAATAAACCACACTAAAACTAAAGATGTTGGCTGTGCTGTAGAATTATTTTTGTCTTTTAATTTTTCCTTTTTCCACGTTGAAAGCCTCTTTGCGATGTATTATTTTTTTTTTTTGCATTTAGTTTCTTAATGTAAATATGAATTAATAGATTTCATGTCGTTAATGTAACAATAATGATTAAAAAAGATCAAATGACAAATGAAAATTTAGTGTTGCATGATTCTTACGCTGTTATTGTTATTGTCACATCAGTCTTCACTGAAAATAATTCATGGCATGAAACATTAGAAATATAAGAGCCTGAAATTGTATATTTTGCTTCAGTCAGGTGGATGTTAAAATGTTTGCAAAATTGTAGGTCGTAATAACTCAGACTTTCTCACTAAACAATCATGTCAAGGTAAGTGGGGAAACTGTTCCCAATCTTACGCTTGATGTATGGACTATGCAGTAACTTGGAATAAATTTGACGAATTTCAGCCAAAAAAAAATTTACATAATTTAAGTTACATTTGAGTTACATTTACAATGCAAGCTGTTTGTCAGTTACAATACCAATGTAATATATTTTTAATTATTTTAGTTTAAAATAATTGTATATACGATAGTAGCGTATGTCAAATGCGCATATATTAAAATAACAAAGATAGGTAAATATTTAAATACTGATTAAAACCGTTGCTTCGAACATGAATTTGGCAAGTTAAGTCTGCTGTAACACTCTCCTCAATTAATGCTTGGACTGCTCGGAAATTGATCCTGCGCCCATAATATGCAAGTCACAATAGTAGTATTAGTGCAAGAAGGAATTAACTTCCGTACTATGTTGCCGTATTGTACACGTAAAATATCACCGCTCAAAATTTTGCCACTAACATTTTCGTTCCAAATTCCGTCCAGGATTCGTGTGGTGTGTTTGCTATGTGTTTGATTCCAGACATTATGTATAGGACTCCGGGAATGCTATGGTTCCAGAGGCTTCATGAGGGGTGAGGGGAGGAAGGTATTGTGCGTCATGCACGCGCGCGCACACTAATGTTCCCCGGGCAGAACAAGCAGTTATCAGGCACTTGCCTACCGCGTTTACACCGTCACACCTGGCGAGGCACGAGCCAGCCGATAAGTGAATTACCTCCGTGGTATAGTCACCCCGCTCTCCTGCCCTACACTCGGGCCATCCCGAAATAGCTCAGGTCTTGGATTTTAGACATAGGTACCTGGTCTAAATATGGTGATGAAGCATATCAGGACTATCATTTGTATGTGTAAACGTGCAAATAACACATTTCAAGCATTGCTACTATAATTTTAAAAAATACGAAGAAAGAGACATTAATTTTCATAAGTTGCAATATTTATGCCTATAGCTTCAAAGGCATAGAAGTTGATGCACTGCAGTGTCATCTAGTGACGCGTTAGTGGGTCAGAGTGAAATGGACAGCATAAATAGCTTCTTCGTGAAAAAATACAAATATTTGCAAGTTTCACGGTGATCGGTCAAACGATATACAGTGTTTATCGCCCTCATAGATACATAGACACAAACGTATATTATGTATATATGTGTGTATATATATATATATATATATATATATATATATATATATATATATATATATATATATATATATAT
>PNEQ01064736.1:7873-43086 GCA_003012365.1 Medauroidea extradentata | reverse complement strand
AAGTTTGAAATTTGTCAGTCTCTGAGTGTGAGAAATTTTGGCCAGTACTTAACACCGAGGTATTCAGCTCTGGTGAGGGATGACGTGAAATGAGAATGGAGCGGCGCCGAAATTAAGGGATGGAGCGAATGAGAGATACTCGAGAAAACTCGCCGACCAACAGCATCGTCCGGCACGATTCCCATGTTCGAAAATCCGGGGACCGGTCCCGTCAGGGAATCGAACTCGGATTGGCTTGGTGAAATCAATGTCGTATTTTAGCTGCATTACAGTCATTGATTGTACTCGCTCTGGTGTAATGCTGTACTTCACAGTGACAGCATTTTAAATGCCTGCTGTCACACAAAACATATGCTTACTCAGTCGGCCGTCCCAGTACTCAGCACTTACGAAGCAAAAGTACTCTAAAATGTGTTTTCCTGCCGACGGGACTTGAAAAACGGGATGTTCAAGTGGCAAAAACGCATAATTATATATTTGCACGACATGGTGTTCGTTTTATAGACGTCACTGGTAACTACATTTACAGCTTGTAAAAATTTTTTAGCTCTCACAGTTCGTTCACAGCAGCATGACAAAGTCATAATTCGTAAAACTTACGAGAACGTAGTAATGACAAGATCCAAGGGTCTTAGCTACTAGAATGAAATAATTTATACTGAACTAAGATATTATGGGCAATGCGCTAAATTATTAAAAAACACACAGCAGTCCTTTATATTGTTTGAAATTGCCATAAATAAATTAAATTGTCATAATTTTCAGATTTTTAAAAAGTACAAAGTAATCGCACTGTCTTTGTCTTAATAAAGTTAGCATTTTGCTCATAATAACTCTTTTCAGTGTAAGTTATTTCAATCGAGTAAGTCACTTGGTTTTTTAGTTACCATGTTCCCGTAACTTGTAAATTTTGACTTTGTCATGTCACTATGGGAAAACTATCAGAGATAGAAAATTTTTACAAGTGGAAAATGTACTCAAGTAAGGCATATGAAGCTACCAGTATGCCACGCAAATATAAAATTATGTATTTTTGCCATGTGAAGGTACGTATAATAAAATTTTCAACATATTATAAAATAAATACACGGAAGATAAGTCAGCTTGCTAAGTAATATGTGTCTCCGGTTTGATAAAATTGGGAAACAATTTCTGAGCTGTATTCATACTCTAAAGATAGCAAATAGCCGCCGTTTTCAAATTGTTACGAAAGTATGAACGATATACAGAAGAGTGTAGTCAACTAACTAAGTAGAATATGCGTGCCAATATTAATGAACTACGGAAAGAAATTTTCTCAAATAGGACATATTGTAGTAAAACATAAAAATTGAAAGCATTAAAAAATACTAACACATGAACAATGAAACATACACCAGTCAAGTCAGTATGCTACATAGTATATGTGTATAAAAAATTATCCTCATACATGTCAGAATACCCTACATATAAAAAAATTACAGCAGTTTAGAAAATGCAAATATAAAACTAACGAAAAAACTAATCATACGTCAAGACAACTTTCTAAACTGTAATTATATGTAAACCAAGATTATTAAAATTTAAAAAAAAAAATTCTCAGTTATGTGAAAGTAGGAAAAAAAAAGTCCGCATTTATGAAAATAGTGACACCGGATGAATAAAATATACAAATGTTAAAGTCAGCTTACTAATGTGTATATGCGTACTAAATTTGATAAAATTCAGCAAAATATTTCCAAAGACATGACATATTAAGCTAAAAATAGAAAAATTGCCGCCGTTTCATCATAAGATTAACTAAATACACAAAATTCAAGTCAGCTTACTAAGTAGTATATGTATATCAAGATTAATGAGCTTTGGCATAATATTTCCCCAAATACGTCATATTATGCTACAAATATGAAATGTTCGCCATTTATAAAATATGAATACACGACATACAAAATAATCAAAATGAAAATCAGATCTGCATGTAGTATATGTGTACCAAGTTTGACCAAATTCCTAAAAACATTTAATCAAATATGTCATATTATATTAAAATATAAAAATTGCTACTATTATGAAACTATAAACACGTGATGAACGAAATACACAAATTTAATGTCAACTTTGTATGTAGTACATATATACCATGTTTGATGAATTTCTGAAAAGTGTTTCCTCAGATACGTAATACTATAACAAAAGTAAAGAAATGGCTGCCATTCTGAAAACATGAATTTAGTACGATTGTATTACACAAAAGTGAAGCCAGATTAATGTGTGATATAGGTATATGTGTACTACGTTTACTGAAATTTGGACAAGTATTTCCTGAGATAAGCCATCATATGCTAAAAATATTATAATGGCCTCAAATACGAAAATATGAACACAATATGAACGAAATACACCTTCGTAAAAATTTGAAACGGAAACTAACCACTTCAACATCGGCCTTTCAATTGCAATACTTAAGAAAATTGCAATTGAAACATGACAAACTGTTGTTAAACGACAGGAGGCTGAAAAATACTTGTTACGGCGAGACCTTCAGAGAAAGGTGGGCTATTTGAAAACGTAGTGCGTTTTTATATCAAATTTTCTGTTCTTATATTAATTCTGTAGACAATTAGGTAAATGGTGCGACATTAACACGCTGGGATAGCATTTAGAAGGACACGAATTACATTCTCGGCTCCGGACATCCCGATTTCGATTTACCAGGGTTTCCCGAATTCTCTCCAGGTGAATGCTGGGATAGTTCCTTAAAGGGGACAGATACCCTCCATCTTTGAATTCCTCATTTTTCGCAGCAAGTTCCATGCAAAGAGATTTACCTATCTAAACTTTCCCAGCGATTAGCCACAGATATTTCATTCTTAAGCATTATAAAGTTGTTACATCTTTAATGCGTTTCTTTATTTTGACTAGTAATCTTTCGGAGGAAGGAAGTAGATGTTTTCAGTGGATGGCCACAAATGTAGTATAAGTAATGGCATTCAAGCAATACCAATTGTATACAATGCACGGAGATAAGTAATGTGCCTTACAGATGCATAAAATATTAGAAAATTCTTGTAGGGCAAATTAAAATCTGCAGTTATCCTATTAAAAAATGGATGGTACTCCCCTTGACATTGGCCATGGCCGACCACCTCCAAACTTCTGTCATTGTACATAATTGTGAGTCACCGTCTATAATGACTCACTGTCGACGAGGCATAAAACCCACTTTAACAAAGTGTAAGCCAATTTTCTTGTAAAAGGCCATGAATGCACGGCAGTTCTGTAACTTGCACCTACATGCACTAAGAAGAACTTTTCAGACGTTTCTTGCAAAAATGTTTTGTTGCAAACGCAGTACGATTTTTTTGGAGACCAGAATTATTTTAATGATTGCAACCAAATACTTTTGTTACGAATACAAATTATATTTGGCTTGGCAAAATACGAACGCAATATTTCGTATCTGATCCAGTTCTTTTTTTTTCGTATGTTACGATAGTTGATACGCGTTCCGTAGTTGTACATATTTTTATCCTACGTCAAGATCTAGGACATGTTTAATGCTGTTCGAGTTCTCATTATAACCGTCACTTTGGAAAATAACACTTTAAATAATTTTAAACAAGTACATGTCTCAGTAACACTCCAGACGCACAACAGAGCGTATTGAGTCTTTATATAATGAGCAGCTCTCAGATTTTTTTAATTCAGTCGTCTAAGGGCGTTGAAAGTACAGGGTCACGCTATTATCAGATATTACAGCGCAACTCGACACCTCGCCATGGCATTTCCTCGCGTCGTAGAAGGAGGTGTCCTGTAACTGCCAACATACACAATGAAGAGTCGACAGCCCACATTGTTATAACTAGGTCTCATTATGATCACGAAAAATGCCGCTATTTGCTAAAAACTAAATATTTGAGCACTATTAAATGATTTCTAATTTTTTATGTATTAAGAATGTTGCTAACTTTCGATAAGAGGGTATTCTTCACAAAACTGGCCAAAACTTGTCTGTAGCATTTTATTCGCAAATTATGCAAAATAAGATTCCCCGTGTAAATTGTAGTAATAGTCTGAAATCTTCAAAATATTAACCTAATGAGATTCACAACTATGGAAAATGTTAAATATTTTTTATTTAAGTCGGTAGTAATAACGCTGGATAATTGTTTCCGTTCCTGCCAGCTTTCAGGCTTTGTGCATTGAGTCTATTTTATGGCTGGGAAATTGAGTTACGTATAGATTTTGCGTAATAAATCGACCAGGGATTAAATATCCGTAATGGATTCAATCGCACACATCTCAAGACTGTACTAACGACCAATAAGCTGCAACGAAGTTGCTTCGCCAAGTTTGTGTCTCATTTCAATAATGCTGCGAAGTTGTTCTGTGTGTTGGCAGATCTACCCTACTTCGTTGTAGAACTGTAAAGCTTCGAACGATAGTAACAGAAATATTTTAAACATTTTAATTGTGATCTTATATGTGATGCTTCAGTCACTTATTGCTGAAACAAGACATAAAAACATGTCTGCTCTCTGTTGGTAGCCTAGAGAACTCGGTGTACATATCCTTCCCTATTTTGTAAAGCCTGCAATATCATTAGCCTATATGAAGGCATATCTCGAAATATGGTTAGTTTTCACTTGAGAAACAAACAAACAACATTAGTCAATTTTCTACAAAAATTAGTTGTGGATATTTTAATTTTATACAGAGATAGTAAATGGAGTATAGTGTTTCTCAAATGCATACCTCAGTGACTTGATACACTCGCAAATCACGCTTAATGTGGTTTAATAATACGTGTACTTACCTGTGCGCAAAATTATAACACCCACAATTAGTTTTGGTAGAAAATTGATTTACGTTGTTCGTCAAAATCAATTAGGTCTCATTTCGGCAACTATAACAGTAAACAAACTAAAATCGTATTCTAACATTTGCCAAGCGTGTTACGTTTCGTTCGATGAAATGATTCAGGTCAGGTAAGACATAAAGAACATCTAATTGTTTCTTGTAAAATACAGGAGCACTAAAAGCACGTATGTTCTTTTACCGGTAATTCTCATTCCGGTAACGTGAAAACTATAACGGTGCCGAAATAACAATTTGAAGGTGATGTTGTTGGTAAATGATTACTTTACTCACCCACAGTAGTTAAATTGAAAATCGTTGTGAACCTGCGTAGTTTAATGCAGTCTTTAAACACTGCGAGAATATTCTCAGATGTATAAATTTATCCTATCCCGATTCCACCGTAAGTGCCGATGTTTGTTAGGAATTTATATTCTGAATTAATATTTAAGTTTTGTGCACAGAGACGAGTATTTGTGCCATTTTCGCACTATAAGAGCAGTTTATGTACTCTTTCAAGGGAATTTGGAGCACCCGCGAAGGTTTCTGACAAAAGAAAAGGATGATGGGAGACAGAACGGAACAAAAACAAATCTAATAATTGACGCGCATGAATAAATTAACGAGATTTAAATTGTCACCATCTACTATCCAAGCCACATATATTTAAAGAATTAGAGAAGTTGGGCAGTTATGGGGATATAAAAAATGTTTTAACAAAATTAAAAAACATACTAACTTAAACAAGGGAAACTTTTAATTATTGATATACATTAATGTATCAACGAAATTCCTAGTTTCCTTATTAACTGTCTAGCAAATACGTTGCGAAGTGAACTGGCTTAGGAATCTTAGAAGGGTACTAGGTACCCAAAATTAGAAGGAAAAAAATTTAAAAATGTTTTCTGAAATGGTCATTATCGACCCTAATATAATTTTGAACCATCTAGGATTTACAGAGATTAGAGAAATATAGGGTGGAGAGTGCATTTCCTGGGATATCCAAAACTGTATCAATAATTTAGTACCACTCGAATGAAGTTACGGGCAATAGATAGCAATGTATGTTTAATAAGCGCCCAAAACTCTTCATATATCATAAGAGTGAATTACTTTCCTTTGTAGGAGCACAAGTAAGAATGGATCGTACAGATGATTTCCAGTGTGTTCACGTGCCAAGGTTTCACCGTGATGCAAATTTTGAATTGCCGTCATGGAAATACTATGCTTTCAGAAAAAAAGTCACAAATACAGTATCTTCAACAAAACTAACACTATTCGTCAAAAACTTTATTATAATTGTTTTTACACTTGAACGGCCTCTACCGTCAAATAAAGTCTCTACAGTTGATCACGGATCGCCGTCGAAGAAGGTGGCCAGCCAGACCACTCAACTACCATGGTTCGTACTCTGCCAGGATGCGGAACTGATGGATAGTGGGTGAAGATTCACGGATGCGTTTCTGACGAACTCGTAAAGAACAGTTGAGCTTTAAAGTACCATGAAATTTTCCACGGTACAGCGACGACCAAACAATATTGCTCGTCGTGACGCAAACAAAGTGTTTTGTTACGTTATTACGAGACAATGGGGGGTCGGGGTACGTAGAGTTACCCTGCTGTCTTCATGTCCACCTCGAATCCCCTTCGTTCATTTACTGGCGTGCTGCTTTATCTATATCCCGTAAGGCATTTGGTCGTGTATGTACGGTTGGTGTAGTGGCTAAAGCACTTGCCGTCTACCATGGCTATCCGAGTTCGATTCCCGGAGGGGTCGTCCCCGGATTTTCGCTTGCGGGAATTGTGCCGGACAATACCGCATTTCCTCCTTCAATTTATTTCAGCGCTGCTTCATACATAATGTCACCCCTCATCAGCGCCAAAGACATAGATGTTATGGGCTTCCACTACTATGCACTTAAAGTGTGTTGCAGCGTGTTCGTTAATATGTTTTTTTTTTTAAACGAAACTGTCTCACATGTTCCCATTGTGTCAGGCCCGGTGAGTCTGTTAGGGATGTGGGTAGTGCCCTCACTCAAACAAAGAGGAGACTGAGCAGGGGGTCTCAGCCAGGGAACAGCAATGTAGGTATGATCTTCAGACGGGTGGCCTGAAGCTCTCATGGCAGCACCTGTTACCACTTTGGTAGTTGTCCCGAGGCGCAATTTAGTGTTCTGTCAAGGGGTTTGACAGTTCCAACTGTTAGTTTGAGGACAATGCGGTGGTCGTGCGGGTCCTGACTCCCCGCCTGATGGGCGGTCGAAGCGGGGAAGTCTCACGATAAGTCCGCTGCGTGAAAATACTTAAATATAAAGCCCTCGAAAAAGTATATATATATATATATATATATATATATATATATATATATATATATGTGTGTGTGTGTGTGTGTGTGTGTGTGTGTGTGTGAATGTACGAAAAGAAAATAAACTTCGAACGTTGACTGAAGGGTCGTTTCAAATCATTACGTCGATTGGAAAAATAATTTCGAACCCCGTCAAAAGCGTTAAAAGTATGTTTTTAAACCTGTTACATTGGAAAAACTACTCACAGGAATCGTGTGAAAGTACCGTAGCATCATGCAGTGGAATTTGTTTTAAACTCTCCACCAATAAAAAGATGGAGTCACCACTGAAAGTGTCAGTAAGACAAGTTCTGTATGATACCACTGCACGTAGTTTCAGTGTCTTGCGATAGAGGTGATACCGCACCAGATGAGCCGGTCAACATCGCCCTTGGCGCCGTGCCTCACTCACACAAACACACGGCCAGTAGGCGAGCACCTTAAGTAAAATTTCTTCTCTTCGCTCCACTTCGTGTGTACAAAATTATGACAATTGTACTGCTACTTGCTTCCTGCCACTACAAAAGGCCTACTTTCTTAAATATTTGGAGTCCTACGCTCATATATTCCACAAAAAATTCCACAGATAAATTTTTCTTAAGATCTTAGTAAATAGATCTCTACGGTTCTTGAGAATCTCAGTTTGTAATTCCGTATGTAATTCAGTGCAAGCAGCACGTAGACAGTGTGTACCGCAACTTCGCTGGTTCCAGACAGAATTCCATACTTAAAGTTACCTATAGAACCCATCCTATATTTCATCGTAGTTTATTTTCACACGCATGTGGAATGATTGAAATGAACACTTTCAACTGACGCGCATGTGATGTACGCAAGTAGGGTTGCCAATATGATTTAAAAATAAACAAATTCTGGTTTCTTACTAAACACACCACTGCCGGAGTTATCAAAGCCTGAATAATACAAGGTAATTTAAGTTATTTGGCAATTGCATGGGTGTCTCGTATGTTAAATAGTTGTCGGGAATATCGGAGTTGTACTTTAGGTTATAGTAACCAACGTTTCAAAAATATTTTTCTTCTTTTTGCGCCGGAACTTGTTAGTTAACAGTGACAAAATGGACAAAACACAGAAGTTTTGCTACATGATTCTAGTATAAGATCACAATTGAAGTTTATGAACAGAACTAAGGGATAAACTGAGTAGAGAATTAATGATATTGTTTACCGGACTTAAGGATAAAACGTGGCTCATTTCTCAGCAGAATAATCAATCTTAAGGTGGCCACCTGTCAGGCCGCCGAGTGGTGAGAAGAGTTTCGGCCAACACCAATTTATTTGAAAACCGCTCAGTGCGCGTGAATGATTTCTGTTTAGTAATATAACAAAAAAAATATATGTGTGTATACCCTTTAACGTCCTCTATTTTACCTTTGCAGCTAATTTTACAGGCAAACACACTCATATATGATCAGTATTGATCGAATAAACTCGACGGTTACATTACACACCGCTCGGCCACCTGGCTGGCTATGGAACTGAGCACAGCATGTTCGGAATTACGTATATTCTCATAAAATAGTAGATATGCGTCCACAATGGTTATATACGAAAATATAGCACACTTCAGACTACTTGGGACCGTGACTTCTAAGACATTACGCACATCAGAGGCACAATTTTTTAAGCTTTCAAACTTGGCTAAAATCGGCTCATTCAGACAATTGTTACTCATGTTATGTGTACCGGATTCGTTCGATATTGAGGTGTACAGTTATTACGGTAAAAATTCAATTTCTTTATGTACCTATTTGTGCCAAACACTGTCGCCTTTTACACATCAGAAGCTAGCTGTGTAGTGAAATATAAAAAACTAATTAACTCGTGAAATCAAAAGTACATGAACTGAAAGTCTGTATATCAATGCATTTTGACGTGCTAGATATAAGACGGCTTAATATATATATATATATATATATATATATATATATATATATATATATATATATATATATATTAATCTGTAACAATCACAACTCAAAGTTATGCAAACATTTTCTGAATTTCGCCAAGTTTTAAAAAATACAAAAATGTATCAATTTTTCTATCACTAAGGTTTCTTGAAGTAGCTCACAGCATTTAATATCAATGTAAGATTTATTGTTTCTGCAAGTTCATTACTTTTTTTTATTTTGGCTGCTCCGCAACGGCCATTTCGTGATTATGATGAGTGACTGAACACATCTCTGGGGCCTAATTTTTATTATATGAAAGAATGACACGTTACCTAATGTGTGAAAGTCGAACAGTGTCTGGCAGAAACATAAGGTAGAGTTTTTATTTACAGGACCAACGTCCTTAAAGTCCCACAAGAAAAACGTTACGGCGGGAACACTGCGTGCGCGTTTACGACTTTGGGCGTAGAGGCGATATTACAGTACACGTGACAGCCGGCTTCGCTCTTAACGCCTCATCGATTTAACCTCTTAACACACAAATAAAACCTTCTCACAAAGACGTTCACCTTAAGGCCATGCTCTCCTGCCTCTACTGGTTTCGGGAAAATATTTTTTTTAAGGACTAAACGAGAGTAGATATCAAAATTAAACTTGGCAGTTTTCTTTAAAATTTTTTGTCACCATGTCATCCATTTTTATGATAGTAAGGTAATTGGTCTTTACGTCTCGTCGATATTAAAGACGATGACACGAAATTTTACACAATGACAGGAGCTGGAAGAGGAGTCGGCCATGGCCTTTGACAAGGAACTATCCAAGTATTCGCATGGAGCCGGGAATCAAACCCGGGCACACCCGAATGCGTGTCCGTGTTAACGTTGCGATGATAGTAAGTACTTCGGTATCAAATAATTATGTAATAAGCGAAATTTTGGTTGAAATAATTAACTATCAACGCTAAAAATATTTCATTCAAACTACTTAAAAGATTGTTGATAACAACTATCGTTTAAGATGCCGTTTCAGTATTTCTGGCGCATGTAAGCAACCCGTGCTAACCTCATATAAATCATGGCTAATCTTACCATCGCTATACGAGTAAGAGTATTACGCATATCAAGATTATCTTCGTGTTTTTTATCAAAGACATATTCGATGTTATTTCCTCTGGGTTCTGCAAAATCATGAATAACAAACTGTTACATTATCAACGTGATACTATATAAAAAGGTTTTGTGCAATTTGTAGTGTACGATTCTTTACATTTGACATCGGCGAATGCAGCGAAGATAAGAATAGTGGCTTTGATAAAACACGAAGATAATGTTGATAAGTGTAATATTCTTATTGCTATAGCGATAGTAAGATTAGCCCTGATTTATAAGGGGTTAATGCGGGTTGTATACATGTGCCTAAAATACTGGAACGGCCACTTAGGCTTAAAAAAACTAATACCGCAAAAACAGTATAAAATTTTTTTCCGCAGCGATAAATATTTGTGCCGCCACTGGAGTCAGGTGCCTGGTGATTTAGGATTTTTTGTGGGGAGGGGGTGGGCAGGAGGAGGATAAAAGCGATATCGTTCCGCACGCTTGCGCACACACAACAGCTCCATCGGCAGCTCGCGTTCCGTCACGGGTGCCTGCGCTTACTGCATGGCCGGCCTGGCGTCCTGACAGATACGCCGTCGTTAGCGGTCGCCGCGCCGTTTGTAACAAATTGTCAACACGCTTGGTCTGGTGTGGAACAGACAGAGGGATATCCTTCCCACACGACATCCCTGGCGGACCAGCCCGCCGCCTGCCGGCTTTACGCGTAGGCAACTCGCCTCACTCGAGAGTCCAGTAATTTTGCAGTGGTTTAGAAATATTTTTAGAACGTAAATTAATACATACATCAAAAATTTAGTCTTACTGTTAACACATATATATAATATCATCATTTATATCTGAATTTTTCTGTTGTGATAAACCGAACGGATTTTTAAATTTTTTACTCTGAAATATCACATATTTTGTTGTCAAAATAAGCAAAAATGAAGCGAAATAATTTTTTGCTAGCAAACGGTACATTATTAAAAAAACGCTCTGTGCGAAATTGTGTATCGTATTACTATACACGGTCTCAAATTGTTTCAAAGCATTTAAGAAATATTAGAGTTATTTGTAATTGTTTTAAATAAATAAAAGTTCATGGCCTTTTGTAAATAATATAGGTTTTTGTTTAACAAATGAAGGGTGTGACGATTAACTGGCAATATTTATTTATGGCAACAATACGTTGTACTTTTGCTAGCGTATTATTGAATTAAATTGGTACTGGGAAATATTTATTGTTTATAGTTTGGTGAGAGATAATTTGGATATTGAAATTTAAATAAATGTAATTATTTCATATTTATGCTTAAATTTATCTAATGGAATGTATGTAATGAAAGGTCAAGTAATTAGCTATGTTATTATTGAAATATTTTCAATAGAATCTTGCCAAATTTCGAATCAGGAAAGAATTAAGAAAAATTCAAAGCAATAATCCTGCCTCTCACACACAAACGCAGAGGTCTTTAAGTCTGTCCATGACAATACCGCGTTAATTTTCTGTATCGTAATTTTTGGTTGTATGAGCTACCAATATTAGTATATAATATGCCTACCTTGTTACTAGATATGTTATTGGCGCAGTATTATTTTACAACAAAAGATTTTTATTCAATGTTCAATCTATATAAGCCTACTGTTCATTGATTCCTATGTTGCCGTAATTAGTAACATAGTAAATTTGTATCGTGCTAGATGGCGCAAGGTTAAAGCATATATTTGCGAGAGCCAGGGCTCGAATATCACCTCCGGTCATTAAGATGTGTGTTTCCTATGGTTTCTGCCAAATCGTTACAAACGAACACCAGGATCGTATTCAAACAAAGGCGTATCTAAGACCTCTCTCAGTCCTGTCATTGTGTTAAGTTGCGTTTAACCTTCTCTATCGACACTTCTGTCGACGAGTCGTAAACCTCACTGAAATAAAATTAAAATTCCTCTCCCCTGACGTCCTTTCAACAGATCACGTGCTAGTAACGTGTCTGAATCATTCCTTGCATATGTGAAATATTATCAGCTGCAGCTGTTGCCGGCACTGGTTCCGAGATATAGTAATCTGCATTTCCAGTTCTGCACGGACTTCGAGCTGTGGCATGGAAAGTGCAGCTTTTTTCCCTTGAGGCTGGTTTTCAGCGACGGAGCGAAGTTCCGCGTAAAAAAACACGGTGAATGGCCACATAACACGCATTTCTAGAATCGAGAATTTCACCACGCTTCCAAGACGGTCGCCTTCAAAGACGGCCGAGTTGTTTGAAAACTTCGGCTGAAAGTAGTTTATTAAAATCGGCTTAAATTTTGTGAGTGATGTGAGGTTGCGAATAACATTCAAAATACGCTACACATGTATACAGTGCTTTAATGTCCGTAAAGTTGTACTGTCTCGAAGTGGATACAAGCGGAAATGTGTATATTTTAATATCCTTTTATTGAATGAATATTAATTTTGTAAACTATTATATGTGTCATTAACGTACGATACTCTGAAGAGGAAAAAAACATTTTATCTAATAAAGATGTTTCAAAATGTTACTCGCATTGAAAATACTCTTTACGATCTTCCAAAAATTGTTCTAAAAATTTTAATACCGAATGTTGGAGAACTAATAGTATAAACTTGGTCGCTTATAGTACAGCCGTTTCAACAGAAACAACTGCGCGCCAGTTTACTGTCTTGCGAGTAGCAAAGCCTGAATCAGTATAGTCATTATCGCTTTATCTGAGCCTCCAACTATAAAACCAGTTGTACCAGGTATACACAGTCCTTGCGCGTACAACCTCAAACGCTTTTAAGGGTGTTCAAGTGCGATAAAATCATAATTTTATATTTTTATGAAGTATTATTAGTTGTAAAGACGGTACTTGTGAGTACATTTCCCTCTTACGCAACAATTTTAACTCCTATAGTTTTCCCATAACGGTGCGTCAAAGTCAAAATTGGCATGTTCTGCTGCCATGCAAATAGGTAAAACCAATTGACTTACGTTAGTTAAATAATTCACAGTGAAATAACATATTATGGACTACGTAATGAAACATTTTTAAAAAATCCCGTGAACAATTTTTGTATATTAAAAAATTGCTGAATTTTCTACTTTTCCCTGTACTTTTGCAATTTTTAAAAAAAAATTCAAAATATTACGTTATGGTCTTTAAAATCCTATATTGCTTAACTCGTGGGATGTAATATCGCAGTAAATTATTTTGTTTATGTAGGTCATTTGGTTTTCACTATTTGCATGGCACATCGGACAAGGACCAATTGTCTTTCATTGTTAAGTCACCATGCTAAGGTCATTTCTACAGGGGCTACGAACTTTGCCGAATTCGGTACCGAGGATTCACGATTGTAGTTTAACGTCTTCCGTGAGTCTTACAAGAACACATACACATTATTTTGTTGCAGTCGCACAATCGGGAATCCTCGGTACCGACTTCGGCAAAGTTCGTAGCCCTGTTACCGAGACCAGAGTAGTTGGCGGCAGGAGTTTTCCATTGCCAGACTCGTTCATAAGAAATTCGTTTCGTTTATCTTCTAAATATGTAGTACAATTAACCTTAACCATGCTAAAAAAAACAATGTCCCTTACTATGCCTAACAGCAAAAAACAGGGAGACGTCAATAAACCATGTAAAAAATTATAGTTAAGAAAGAAATTGTAACTTTCATGTACATGTACATTTATTTTTAATTACTCGCGTGCTGATATGCTGAACGGAAGACAATATACTAAGCTTATTAAGTGTTCATTTTACTTTGACGAGCACTATACCAAAGTCTCTTTAGAGTTAGTGGACAGTAACTATTTTTTTAACGTTTGAGGCACGGAAACGGGGAAGGCGATAAGTCGAATATAACCCGTGCGCCAAGTACCTCATCGCCTCTAGGCGCGGAGAACTAAACTAGCGCGCAGTGTTTATGTAGTAACTGTTTTTCAACGGGACTTCAAGCGATGACTCTATAATTTTATTTGTGGAAAGTATGTTGTAAAGTCCAATGCAGGATTCTATGATTTTGTTTTACGATTATGGTTGACATTTTCTCGGCTACAGCAACGTGAGAAAGTAATTTTTTAGCACTTTTGAGGAGCTTGATAATCATGTTTTTAATTAGCGGACGGCATTTTTAAAATCATAGGGACTTAATTTGAAGTGTGTTTTCTTTTCGTAGATAAACGCATTAGAAACATTTTTAGTAACTGTACATGAAAAACGACTATACGTACCTCGCTACAAAACGTCTCATGCGCCAGGTCCACTGTTCAAGTTTGAAATTTATAATTTTATGTTTCTATAAAGAAATGTTAGTTTTGCATACCTTACAAGTGATTACGAAAAAATTTTAGCATTCTTACTATACACATAACTGCATGTCAAACGTCAATGTATCCATGTTATGGGAGTATACACCCAACATAATTTGGCTTATAGTCAAGCGGAGTGACTTTGTGCCACCTCAAAAGATTTATTTTTAGGCTACTTGAGTAAGAAATAAGTAACACAAGGTCATACTAAAAGCCAACAAATTAATTCGTCCATTAAAATTTTATAATTTTTCATTACATGGCCCCAAACTAAACTTTTTAAGTGGCACAAAGTCACCCCAACTTGGCACAAAGTCACCACATTTGACGGTACTGGAACCACTCATACCGCTAGCCTCTAGACGCCAGTCAGAACTGACGTGAAATCTTCTCGCCGACAACGCGCTTGTATGAGACTTTTAGTGGTGACCCTATAATTTGACGATGTATTAATAACGATAATGGTGTATTGTACACGCATTTACCTTCTAAAGATTCAGAATCAACATTTACATACCTAAAAAAAATACCGCAAAAACACCCATTTTCGGAGGTTAGAAAATTTGCTTCAAGGTCGTTGGACCTGTAAAATTTTATTTTTTTTTAAATATTCGTGGTAAACACTATTCAACTTTTGCACATCAGGTAACACGTCATTTCCCCAAATAAAAAAAGTTAGGTCCCATAGTATTTTGCATAATCACTTACCGAAGTTACAACACGTCCATTACGATGTAGCCAAAATCAAAAAAGTAACTAACTAATGAATTTAAAACTACAAGAAACGGAAGTCAGTGTATTAATGCATTTTATAGCATGTTTGACAAAATTTAGTTTTGAAAATTTCAGTAGTAGTCCAAAATCAAAGTTATACAAAAATGTGCTCATTTTCATCAATTTTAAACAAATACAAAAATTTATCGTTTTGTGTTTACAAAAGTGCCTTGAAGTAGCTCATATCATTAAGTGTCAATATGAATTATTTTGTTTCTGCAAGTTAATTATTTGTTATTATTTTGGCTGTACTGCAACTGATATTTTGTGACTTTGATAGGTGATTATGCTTAAACTATGAAACCTATTTTTTATTTGGAAAATGAAATGTTTTCTTATGTGTAAAATTTTAACAAAGTTTGGCACAAATATAAAATTTAGGAGTTTTATGGGCCCAACGTCCTTAATGTGTAGTGGCATAGCCATCTTTAATAGAAGGCAGTGACCATAAATCTGGCAACACTGCCAAGAAGGGTCATTTTAACACTTTTTTAAGCTCTCCAAAGGCAATAGGTGTCCCTGATTCGTTATTTTGTCTAAACGCCGACGAATCAGGGACAACCATTGCCGTTGGAGAGCTAAAATAAGTGTTAAAATTATCCTTATTGGCAGTGTTGCCAGATTTATGGCCGCACTAAAGTGGCTATGGTAGTGGTAAACTTCAAATGGGTATACACACGTGTAAAGTTTTTTAAATGCTTTTCCTAAGCATATATCATTCAAGTGCAATAAGCAGTTTTCGAAAACTCTGGTAACAGTCGAAGTTCTATGCACCGATCGGTGGCCTTGGCAGACAGCCACCTAAAGGATGCAGTCTACAACGAGTTAAAAATAAGTTGCAGTGTCTTCGTAAATACGTTTTTTACGAAACTATTTTACATATTCCCGTTGTCAGACGATGACGGAATGGGTGTTTTAAGATCATAACGTCGATTAGAAGAAATTATTTCGGTGCCCCTCAAAATGGATAAAAACCGCTTTTTCAACTTGTTATATCTTAATAAAGCTACTCACGGGATTCGTGTGAAACTACTCTAGAAGCATGTATAGGTCTTATCTTAAAACTTTTCACAAATAAAAAGATGGAATCACCACTGAAAGTGTCAGTCAGGCGAGTGATCTACGATACCACTGCCCACCGTTTCAGTGTCTTGTGGTAGAGGTGATACCGTACCAGTTGAGCCGGTCAACATCGCCCTTGGCGCCGTGTTTCACTCACCCAAACACATGGCCAGTAGGCGGGCACCTTAAGGGCTTACGAGGGGGAAAATAATCATAATTTTATTATATTTGTATGAAGTAGTGTTAGTTTTGTTCAAGTTATTCAGGTGAACATTTTCCTCTTAGAAAAAATAGCTCAACTAGTTTTCCCATAATGGTATTTCAAAGTCAAAATTTCCATGAATTTACTTCATACACCCACCGAAAACCAATCAACATAGTGGAACAAAATAATTCACAGTCAAAGTACGTGTCACGGACTAGGGCTTTAAGTATATAAAATCCCAATACAAATTATTTTTGTATTTTAAAATAATTTTCTAATAGTAACAAAAATTTCTAATTTTCAGAAATTTTTTTAAAATTTAAAATATGGTTTGAATGGGTTTTTATATACCTAAAGCCGTGACATATGCTTTCACTCTGAGTTACATCGTTTCATTACATTAATTGGTCTTTAGGAAGTGTATGAAGAAAACACATGCAAATTTTCACTTTGAAATGTCATTATGGAGAAACTTCGTGATCAAAATTTTCGTAAGAGGAAAAGTACACCCGAATAACGTTTACAAAACCAACACTATTTCATACAAATATAAAATTATGATTTCCCCCCCCCCCCCTTCCCAGACACCCTTAAGGGAGTATTTAAAGAAAATATTTTATTGTTTTAAAATTTTATATTTGTACGAGATATGGTTTGTTTTGTAGACGTACGTTGTAACTATTTGTTTAATTTAATCAAACAATTTTAACTCTCCTAATTTTTACATAATGGCATGTCAAAGTTCAAATTTGCATAAAACTATTTTATGCTTTACAGGAAAACCAAGTGACAAACCGAACTGAAAAAATGCACACTGAATAATGAAGCTGCAGGCTACATGGTCTCCTATACATAACAAAAATTATGTTTAAAAAAGTTCTAAAGTTTGAAAATAACATTTAGAAATTCAAGGATTTTACAATCGTTCAAAAATATATAATTTTTTGTTTTTGTATCGGTAAACTTGTAGCCGATAACTTCGTTACATAGTATGAATTTTTTCAGTTGGCAGCTCGCTTGGTTTTCCTGCAAAGCATAATACCGATTTATGCTAATCTGGACTTCGACATGCCATTATAAAAATTAGGAACGATAAAATTTTCATTGTAGTAAAAATAGTTACAAAGTATGTCTTCAAAAGGAACCATATCTCGTACAAATATAAAATTATAAAACAACAAAAATGTTTCGTCAAGCACTCCCTTAGGGCCTAACAGGCGGGAATGAGTGAGTGAGTGAGTGAGAGATTTTGGTCAGCGCTTAAAATCGGGGTCTTAGCACTGGTGAGGGGTGACATGATGTAAGTATGGAGCAGCACCGGAGTGAAAAGGCGGGGGAAACGGGAGATCCCAGAGAAAACCCACCAACCAACGGTATCATCCGGCACGATTCCCACATGCGAAAATCCGGTGACCGACCCCGTCGGGAGTCGAGCTCGGAACGCCTCGGTGGGAGGCGAATGGTATGACCATTCGGCCACCGCGGCCCCGGGATGCGGGAATGAGATTGTGTGTTGAGGAGGAGGGAAGGGCGTTTTTGGAGGAGGGTGGAGAGGGGGATAAGTTCACACTAGGAAGTGTCGCTCAGGTGCGGGCAGGTGCGTCTCGTAGTATCTGACCTTACCCGCCGAACCGAGTCGACCGGAACTAACTCGGAAATCAGCCGCTCATCACACCGTGGTTCACCCCTACATTTTTCCCCTCCATCATTCCACCCTCCCCTTACTAGGAACATTCTCCACGCGCACACGACAAGACATAATCGGCTGCTCTTTCAGCGGTTAACCCCCAACCCCCCGAAATTCCTTCATTCTTCACACTGTTTCTTCTTCTTTTTTTCTCTCTCACGAAACACCTGGTCATTTCAAACCCCCTTCCGCTTCGTCCAGGGCGAAAAAAAAAAAACTATACAATAGTATTAGTAAGGGAATAAAAATAATATTCTTCTATGTCTATTTTCGATCTATTATATAAGTGAACAGATTGTTAATTTTCTCCCTGTGCGTTTCATGAAGAATTCTTTTCTTTTTGGATTTCCAAGGATAATTTTTTAGCCCTACAACTTTTTGTACAGTGAACTCTACTCTTTTATATTAATTTGTTTAAAAAAGTAAGATGGAGTTGAACTGCCTTCTAACCGCAGAGGGAATTGTGGAAATCATTGGGACTTGATAACGGCGGAATGTGAAGGAATATGCCAGAAGCCAGCTTGGAAAACTCTGGAATAACAAAATCATGATGGTCGGGCTGGGGACAGAACCCATGCCCACCGTACTGCTACAGTCATTTGGGGTAATTTTGTTCCACATGCCTAGTTCTATTTCAAACGAAGTATCTTAAGATTTCATGAATGCAGATGTGCTCATGGTGAATTAATTTGCTAATCAATAAGTCTGCGTAATTTTTTAAGGCTGCTAAGTAATTCCAGCGAACTTAATTCCCATCTTATGGTGTTCCAACCAGCTGTGTCTCAGTCTGAAGACGGGAATAGATCGCAATTCTCGAAACGTCGCATTTTTTTTCGTTGTATTTAACTTGTTTTGTGTTGTCTCTTGTCTTTTGATTGTTTTGTTCACCGTTCATTGTTTTTTGTTTACTTCAATTTTTTTTTTTTTCAATTTTGGGAATCTGGCTCTATTTGTGTCTAACTTCTTTTGTGTCTGGGTGTTGTGTCGATATTTGACTGAATTCTTCCTTTAGAATCCTTTGTTGTCTAGTAAAAGAAGTTTACAGAATTCTTCTGGGATTGGTTTTTTCTCTGATTTTGTGTGTGTTTTGTGTATTTTTTGTTCTTTTTTGTACTTTGTCATTCAACACAAGTTTTATCAGCAAAACATGAGCAATTGGGTACGTCCACAAACAAATAAATTCTAACAAAGAAATTACATAAAAGAAAATACCTCGTACAATGTTACACAAAGTTGCCCCAAATGACTGTACTGTTTAAGAGATTTTTTTTATCTCTGCGCCACCCTTATCCGATATCAAAAGCTTCACATAATATACGGAACGTGTTTAACTTGTCAAAGAGTAAACTTCCGAGTAGTATAAGGCATGTATGTGTAAATCAGTTTCTGGAGAAGCCACTGGAGTTGCTCACGACATGAGTATACTACGTACTTCAAGGAAACTGTATACCGAAAATGATATGAGTGGATAGTAAGGTTTTTTTCGCGAAAGGTAAAAGCGATTTTGTCTTTAGTCATATCTAACATCTTTATAAAGTGGGAATAATAGCCAACACTGATAACTTGAAGAGCGCTGCTTTAAAGGAACATCGCATGGTAAATTATATTCGTTACGGCTGAGTCAACTTTCATGCGATTGCATTCGAACGTAAACCGTTTTCTGCATTCAGATGTGGAAAATATTGCTCCATAAATTAAGCATTTGTAAGGAAAACTTTGAGAATAAGAGTTTTTGAGAATATGAATACATAATTAATTATAGTTGATCAGGTACTGAAATAATAATTTTAAAGTCTTGTTGCAAGGTGATCAGCACTGAGACGTGTAAAAAGCAATCGGTGGCATAAATGTGGATCTGACAACCATAAGGAGTCAAGTCCATTTAGAATCAAATGAAGAAATTACGCTATAAAGTATTCAGTGTAACCTTAAAGGCGCGGTCTGGATCAGTTTTCAACTTCATATTTTTATTTTTGTACCTATTTTTTTCCTCTTTTTTTAGACATAAATTGTGACTAAATTCTGCTCTTATGAATTTCTTTATCTCTCATAGTTTTTTGCATAATGAATCGTGAAGGTGGAAATTTGCAATTATTTACGGTTTAATGCACGCAACTAAACCCAACACGCATATCAAAATGAAAATATTTACAGCGAATTACGATGTTTTAAACTACAACGTCTCCTATAAAAATTGAAAATAAAATAATTTAAATAGAAAAAAAAATTGCTAAAATATTAAACAAAAAATTTCGAATTTTTAAATACTTTATATATATATATATATATATATATATATATATATATATAGAGAGAGAGAGAGAGAGAGAGAGAGAGAGAGAAGGGGAGAGAGAGAGATAAAAACATTTCATTAGCACAAAATTTATATACAGTTTATGTCTAAATGAGGAAAATTATGTGGTACAAATATAAAAATATAAATGTGACGTAAAATTGACGTAGACCGCGCCCTTAAATTTACTCCGCTGTTGTCCTCAATGATGATTTTTGCTGGACATAAAATTAATAATGGACATTACTTACTTTGGCAATGGAAAAAACATGGTTTGCAGAAACCCGTATACGATCTATTTCAGTATCAGAAAAATATGGAATTGGTTCACTACGGTTTTGAGCCCTTCATATGTAGCTTCAACGATGTCTTGAATTCGCCGATTTTAGTAGACATTCCTATACTCGCTAGTATACCGACAATGCCGTATGGTCGGCAGCGCCGTAAAAGTAAATGAGTAAATTACATACTGGTATCTGCTGTGCAATCCTTTGGCATTCGACATGTGCATTCTTATCATACTTTCGCGAAATTAATTTACTTGCTATTAGAGTACATGTAAGCACTCAGACTCTAAAGCCCAGTTTACATCGAAAAAATAACAGTAACAATGTTAATATCAAAATGTTAGTTACAAGAATGTTATAAACAAATTCTGCCTATGGGCAACTATTTTACAGCAATGTCGATAGAAATTGTGATATTAACATTGCTGAAAACACCACCGTGACTAACAAAGTTATAAGAACAATGGACGGAAGTTAACAGCAATTTTATTGAGGAAAAACCTACAACATAGCTGATAACATAGATAGAAACATTTATTACCAACAGTCTTTGATCTAGACCGCCATAGAACGGGTCGGGAAAATAATGTTATCAACCGCGTTGGTGACAAAGTTATTAACATGTTTCTAAAACGCGTATCTTTTGTTGCTAACAAAATGTTGGTAACAAATGTTATGAACATATTTTTATACATATTAACAAAGTTAATAAAAGAATGTTGGCTACAATAAGGTAATCAACGATTTTCAAGTATTTTTTACAACATTCTTAATAACTTCGTTGAAAACGTGTGTTATTAGCAATGTTATCATTGGTGTAAACTGGGCTCTAAGGCTGACTGTTGCTAACTCACCTCGCGCGTCGTCGCATCTAAGTGCGAGGCACTCATCTGTAACGGTCACTCATTCCTTAATCGAGTCGATCTATTTAGGGCGTTGGGTACATTGCTGCAGATTAATGTGGGATTCTGGTCAGTTTTTAGATGTTATAAGCACTATAACTTTTATGAAGCAAAATATTACATAAATTTTTTTATATAACCGTCATAAGAAAAACTAATACAATGACACTGATGAAAATTAGGTAAAATATCTGCACCATTGGCTGTTCAAAAACATGTGTGTCTACAATTTCTTCACGAAATTTCTTCTAGCCTTGTCAGGTGTGAAAATTAATTTAAAACGTGGAAATAATACCATTGTATTAAAATGCGTTATAATTTCGCTACTCGATTTCCAGCAACGTTTTTAAGCACTTGAAAGTGATATTTCGCTGACGCCGTTGTTTGTTTGATATGTCGTTCGGTTTTTCTTATAATGTTCATATCAAAACGTCTGAATATTTTTAGTTATACAACAAATTTTACCAAAAAATAACCAAAATTATGTGTGCAATTATGAAAATTATTCTATTTTCAGTTTTATTTATTGAAAAAAAAAAAGTACAATATAATGAGCTGAAAGGTGACCAGTGTCCTTAAAGGTGATATCCGCGATGTATTTTAAGGACATGGGCACAGAAGTAGAGAAATACGTGAATTGCATTGGTTTTTATTTTGTGTACCTCCTCGTGTTTGATATTCCATTTACAAGTGGTTACATTTCTTTAGCGCTTTACAGTGTACACATTATTTCGGGTAGGCCTATGCGTACCGACTTTTATGTACGTGTTGTATGATAACTCTGAAACGGCGAGAATGTATTTAAAATATGTTTGACTGAATACATTGGTCAAATGTTATGAATATTTCGAGTAGGGCCTACATCGTAAGGTGATGTATATTACTAGAGGGCTACAAATACATGTTAATTTGATATTTCTACCAATCCAAAATAAATAAACACTAATCCCAACTTGTGTTGAACGCGGGTGATGGAAGTATAAAACACAATTAAATTCAATGATGGGGTAATTAGGAGTACTCTGAGAACCCAAACCGGCCAATAGCGACGTTCGGCACGTTCCCGCGTGCGAAGGTCGGGACCTACCATAGTTGTCTTTAGTAGAAGGCCGCGGCCTTAGATCTCGCAACCCTGTCAGGAAGGGTCATTTTAACACTTCTCTTGTCTCGCTAACGGCAGTGGCTTCCCCTTATTCGCCGGTATGTATGGCACAAAACGAATCAGGTAGAGTCGTCTTTGGAGAGCTAAAAGAAGTGTTAAAACGTCCCTTCCTGACAGTGTTGCCAGATCTAAGACCGCGGCCTTCTACTAAAGACGGCTATGGACCTACCCTACCGGGCATCGAACCTGTTTCTGCGTGACGGGAAGCGACCCAGTCTTTCCCTGAGTCAGAGTGAAACTCTGCTTACGCGTTATTTTCCTAAGTTCATAAACGTAACTTACACACGCTAACCCATAGCTTATCGTTCACTGTAAATAACTTCCTCAAATGTTTAGGAAGTAAGTAACCTAAACTGAGTATGGGACAGTTACCATACATCCGTCTTGTAAATTTACAAACTTTTTTTTCACTTATTACAATACAAGTCTGGTATCTTCAGTATACATTTGACTGTTTTATGAAAACGTTTAAGAGTGCTACCATAGATGTCTGGGAAACAATTCTACCATACATACTTTCTTAGCGCTCCTATACGCACGTGTGACAAATTTACCAACTATTTTTAGAGTGGTCTTAAGAGCCCTGTACAGCTGGCGATTGAACATTGTTACAGTGTGTTAGGAGAAAGCATTATTTTAAGAAATACTACTATACGTGGATTCGATATGTGTGTATATATATATTTAAATAAACGCATTAAAACTATGCTTCTGTATATTTGTTTTCTATATATCATGCTCATAAACATGTTATCGTGGCACCTCAAAACAGCTAAAATGAGACTAATCCAGTCTGCTGTCACGTAAATAATTCCAAGAAGCACGCGCTGGATTTACCCACTTTCCGTAAATAATAAAAGTAGGATCACCGCTTAAAGATTGATAAGAGAAAGCAAACGACCACACCCCTGCACGCAGTTCACGCGCGCCGCGCATAAGGGCGACAAGATTGTTGACGCACGAGCCGTTTTGGCTCTTATCGCCTGCGTGTTCCCACACCTCAAACCCTGCATCTAGTGCACGTTACTAAAGCACGAACTACTTAAATGCGTTTCTAACTACAGGGCATCTAGAAAGAAAGGAAACGTTTAGGAAATCCTCCCGAAATTTAAATTTGTGTCACATTGTATTTTTCCGCTGCGTGTAGTTATATAACTGTCTCGCAATTTTAGGCACGTATAAAGACAACTTATTTTACATGAAGCACTGCATTTTCTCATAAAAATTACGAGTATTTGAATAATTACTATCTTAAGTAGTTTTTACTGAATACAAATAACTGTGAGGAAATATCTACATAATATGAGTTTCAATTTGTGCATTGTATCCTCTCCGGAATTATACACTTGGTTACTGTATTTTTATTTTGTTTAAAGCATAAATATGTACGTACAAGTACTTTTTTTCGTAACATGCTAAACTCTACACAGGGAATTGATGGTCTGAATTTGTTCGTAACGTTATCGCAGATAAAATGTCGAGAAATTTCACAAACATGACGTCCGTATCAAAAGATATTTTGTCAAAATGAAAACATTAAACTATAACAGTAACTAAATTATGCCATATTTCTGTAAAATATTTGTTTATATAGCCTAATACTGATATACACATTTTACAAATTAACGAAATACGATAACAATACATGTAAGACATTTGGTTCATTATACGCATGAAGAAACCATTGTTTCTTTACTTTTGCAACATGATGGGTTGATATATAAGAAGTTTTGGAAAATAAATGAACGTTGATATGATGGAAATGTTTGAGTCGGTCATAAGAACCGAGCGTGCTAAAGAAATTTTAGAGACTTGTGGCGATCCTATAGTTTCATACGGCTAGCGTTAAATGATGTTATTACATAATGTACAGTATCGCGTATAAAGAAACGAGGGGATTGCTAGACGTCAGGTTACGTAAGTCTTGCGACGTGCGTGACTGCAGAAATATGATTTGAATTACTACCTGTGGTTTTATATATCCTCGTTATTGCATGAACGCTGTAATAAGCCAGAGTGTGTCTGCTTCATGCCGGCTACAATCACATGCATTTCATTCTAAAAACAAGCACGTCTTTCTTCTTAAAAAAATTGAAATTTACCAAGTATGTAAATTACAGTAAGAGTGGATATTTTTTCTTACTGTTTATAAGTTTTGTTTTTCGGTGTTCACAGTTGCCCTTAATAAAATGATCATAGTTTTTCCTTTGTGTCTAGACCTAACAGTTTTGAGACCTTAACGAAAAATTGTATTTGGGAATGATAACATTTATATATAATGAAAAAAAAAATTTTTGTAGTAATTCTTTCTTGAAAAATAATTTTGTGGTTGCCACAATATCTTAGTGGTAGCAACGACATGTTTCTTTTTTTGGTGACCACAAATAAATTTTGCAGGGCAAATACCCATAAATTATTTTGTATTTGTCACAAAACATATTTTTTCTGTGTACACAGAGAGCAAACTGATCATATATCATGATAACCAATTTTCAGACTTCACAATTTTGGGAAGGATCCATACATCTCGTTCGCCAGGTTACCAGCAGAGAGCAGGCTTGTGTATATTCGACAATAAGTAAGCAATGCATCACATATAAAATCTCAATTTAAATGTTCAAGATATTTCTGTTGCTGAAGTTAGAAACCTTAGTATAACGACGTAGGGTAGGTTAATCCCATTGTGAGTATTGATAATATTAATAATGATAGTAAATAGAGCGTGCTAAGTGTACCCGAAGGAAGAACTACGAGAGAAAAAGTAAGACAAGTCACCCTTGGACATCCGCCAAGCCATGAAGAACGCCATGAAATAAAGCTCAGCGATGAAGAAGCGACATATCATGAAAGCAGGGAAAAACCAGTGAAAAACAGGGAAAAAAATAGAGAAACCTTCGCTTTAACGACAACGTCCGCCACGTATCCCACACGCGAAAATTTGGGGATTGACCCAGGCGGAAATCGATCGTGGATAACATGGGTGGAAGGCAAGTGCTCTAACCACTTCGCCTATTATTTATAGTTCCCCTTTTCCAGGAAATTAATGTTCACATAGCAATATTTTACCAACAACTAGCGGAAGAATAAAAATGAGCTTAAAAGCAAAACCAAGCATGACCTTACATGGTCAAGGCTAATTACACTCATTAGCGTATGACAACATATAGGTATTGTCTTCTGAAACAATGTGTCTTACTTTATAAATAGCTCTGTATATACACTCAGTTTAGTAGTTTAGTATAACATCCGTATGTATCACAGTGCAAGACATTTTAAGATTTAAAGTGAACCTATGAGATCCATTTTAACTTTTCTACTGTAAATTTTATCTTGTATTTTTACTACAATATATTAAAAGAGTTATTTGCCCACAAAGGTCTGTCAAATGTTACTGAAGATTTACGAAACAGGCTGTATTAAATTTATAGTTCGGAAATTATGGATAGTTGTTCTGAAGTAATTTTTCTAAGGAGATGCACGGCCGAAGTAAGATAAGTTTTTACAGTGAACTTCCACACGCGTATTTAGGGTAGTGTTGAACGTACTGCCTAACTGGCAGGCTCTATTACGTCCCTTTCAATTTTGTGTGGTGGTGTCTCGAAAATTCCCTGAGTGATATGATAATTTAATGCGGTGTTCTTCGCGTGTCTTTCGATGCAGAGTTATTACAACTGTTCAAATCTACGATGATTCATTTCGATCGCCTACACCACCGTAAGAATGTTTTGTATCATCTGAATATATGAGTCACTAGGTTGGTCACGACACACAAGACAATAATAAACTGAATGAAAAAAAAACACACACACATATAACTGTCTGTAAAATCAAAGTGTTTGTTACCCGTTCACTTTGTCATGCAAATGAAGCAGTAAGAAATGTTTGTATCGATTACAGGGCGTACTTTCATGTGAGAAATTTTTTTTATATGTTTGTATAAAGCTTATACACTAAGCAAGCACGCGAATGTACACATTTAATTCTACAATATACACTGATATAGTTATATGTAAACTTGCGGTACAGATGTATAGGATTTTTAAGAAAGTAGGTATGGTAAAATCTTTTTCCCATACATTAATGGTAGCGTTCCTTGTGAAATATATACTGATGAGATTTTTAAATGTTTGTTACAATGGGAGTTTACAATTAGAATACATTGGTTTGTGGACATACGCCATTGCTCATGTTTTGCTGATAAAACTTGTGTTGAATGGCAAAATACAAAGAAGAACAAGAAAACAGACACAAAACACATACTAAAATTAAAAAAAAATTAAAAAATTCTGAGGAATTTTGTCAGCAGTTTACAACAGATCTAATTTTAACAGTCCGGGCAGAACACTAGCCCACATCACTACGAGGTGCTCAGCCAATCAGTAGAGTACTTGCCTATCATTGGCTGAGAGCCCAGCCAATCACACATGCTTTGCCACCATTGGCCGAGCAGGTTAGTGCCCATCCAGGCTATACAAACCCCGATTTTCTAGCGAACTTCATTCGCATCTTGGTGTTCCGACCAGCTGTGTCTCAGCCTGAAGACGAGAATAGATCTCAATTCCCGAAACGTTGCATTTTTTCGTTGTTTTTAACTTGTGTTGTCTATTGTCTTTTGTTTGTTGTCCACAGTTCACCTTTTTTGGTCTATTTTCAACCTATTTTTATTTTGGGAATTTGGTTCTAAAATTGTGTCTGTCTTTTTGTGTCTGGGTGTTGTCTTGCGTTGATATTCTACTAAATTCTATCTGTTGAATTCTTTTTTTGTCTCACTTAAAAAAACTGCTGACAGAATTCCTCTGGAATTGTTATTATTTCTAATATTCGTATGTGTTTTGTGTCTGTTTTTTTGACCTTCTTCGTATTTTGTCATTCAACACAAGTTTGATCAGCAAAACATGAGCAATGGCGTATTTCCACAAACCAATACGTTTTAATTATATACTGATGTTACCGGACTTGTAACACACCTCAATATTTTCTCTTTTCAAGCTAAAGTAATGCAGTGTCCTATACCGTTTATGCGTTAGTAACTTACATTACTATTTAGGACGTTTTTACGGTGTAGTTGGATTCACGACGGTGTAACGTCTTCAGATGTTAAGTCTGGCTACAAGACGTGTACATACTTTAAGACATATTTCGTAAACGGTAATCTTCTCCACAATTTTTTTTCGTTCTGACTCAGAAACACGCTGTATAACAGATTATAAGGTAATTTTCGATAACACGCGGCAATAACATTTCTTGGATTTCTTTTGACCCTTTCGAAACGTACCGGGCTTTATTTCCCGAAACAAATGATGGATGATGATGATCGAAAGCAATTTTTTTTGGTCAACGTGTCCTTTCGCTGGGACAGATTGATGTTGAAGGGGTTATGGGGTGATGATGAGGAGGGGAGGGGAGACTGTAATCACGGCCAATCATACACTTTGTTTCCCTCCGGCTCTTCGACACTTTGTGCGTTTGTCACCCGGAAAAATACCAATACAACAATCACGCACGAGATTGTCGGGAATCGTCGTGGGCTTTGACATTCCTCGCCCGTAGGCGGGATATGGTGGGAGAAAAAGTAAAGGAAGATGGGTTGAAAGAGTTACTTTCGAAACTCGTAAGCTCGTCGTCGAAGAAACAAGAACCAACAACCTCTATTCTTTCTCCTCGCCTTACTGTTAAAAAAAAAATTTTGTACTTTTACAAAGAAAATCTTTGGAAACCCAGTTGCCAATAAATTTCTTATAAATCTACAATTGTTGTCCTTGTAATAAAACACAAAGTATATATTTGTAAAATAACATGAAATAGCCTTGTAGTTGTACTTTCAATAAGAAAAATAAATAAATTGTAATGCTCATTGTATTTCATAAATAGCACCGAACGTATTAATGAAATAACTTTTTCGATATAGGACGCTTACATTAAATTATTTTGAAAAAATAATTTGGAGATGCTAATTTTCGAACCACTCTCTCCGCGCACGGATACTAGATTCTAGACCACTGTGACGTCTGAACTGCTTTGGCTTTATTTAATTGTATACATTCACTGTACAATTCAGTGATAATTCTTTATTTTAAAGCGCGCAATTAATATAAACATTCACTTTTTTTATTCCGAAAAATACTTTCCAGAGGTTATCTTTGCATAAGTAAATTCCGGCGAACGTATGATTTTGGTAGAATACACATTTTTTGGAAGATTTTATTGCAAACAAAAAATCCTTCTAACATTATAAACTAAATAGTATTTAATTTTACAAAGAAAATTTTTCAAACATTTTCAAAATTTTGTACAACTACAAAGAAGTGTCTTGTCATAGTTTACAAAAAAATTTACAGTGCAGGAACTGCCAATATATCGGTACAAAGAATTCCTTTGTAGTATTACAACAGTTTACCTTTGTATTTATAAACAAACGATTTAACTAAGAAAACCTTTGTAAATTTTACACTTTTTTTAGAGAGCTGCAACACAAATGTTACGTATTATAGTGTAAACCAACCTTACTTGTTTGCACTAAGGTTCCGAACTTTAGTAACAGAACTATTTCAAATATTTAAATTATGATTTTATTTTTCATACGCTGGTCACGTATTCCCGAAACTACGTATGTCTGGTCTTTGCTGGTAACCGAGTGAACTCGGTATACAGATATTACCCAGTTTTGTGAATCCCGCAACGTGGTTTATCAAGATTAATAGGAGAATCACGATTATTGGTCGGTTTACCTACCTGTCCTCATCTTCGAGTTAAATCGGTAGCTAATAAATACTACAATTTAATTTTTGTACCGAATGCGGTTTAGCTTGTACAAATACTACATCTAACGACATTTTCCTCCGATAGGAATTTTTCTTGCGTAATATAGTTTTGAATACCTGAATAGAGCTCGCCAATAAAATTTTTTACTCATTACTAATTGATCTGCCTAACGGCTTGCCATAATCGCTTGGTCGAGACGTGAGTGATCTACGTCTATAGTTTTGTATTCGTTGTAATCTATTTGAAGGATTATGAGATGACTTGAACTATTCAACTGACTCTTATAAACTTCAGCGACTTTATATTAAATAAAATGTTCGCTATGCCGGGATCAACGCTCTTAGTTTTTATGTAGCGTGTGTGTTAACTGCCGTGCCTTCGTACCGGTTTTTTGCATGTTGTTTGCGAGAAGAAAACCTGAAGCAATGAACAGCAAACGAAATAAATGATTAACCACAGGCAAATGTTTCGAGGTATTTCCACGCAATCTGCATGAGAAAGCTTGTGAACCGTTACAGATTTTATCAGTTAAAACCACACTCTCATTTATCGTCGCTTACGGATGCTTTTCGTCCACGACTGCTGTGCACTTTCAAATACCTGAGCGCCTACTCGACGAGCCAATTTAATCGAACGGGTGCTAGTTTAACTTACAAAACGTTGCTCGCATAAAATCTGCGACGCTCCGAGGCTTCAATTTATTCAGAACCAGACAACACGTCCGTCCACTTCTGTAGTGCCCGTTTAATTTCAATTAACCTGAAGAAAACCTGAAGTGAATTACACTTATTCGTCATCGTAATGTTATAATAATTGTTTTGGCATAAGCATGTTTGTGACATAGTTGGCGTGTTATCGAAAATTGCCTTATAATATGTTATGCAGCATATTTCTGAGTCACATAGAAAAAAATTGTGGAGAAGATTACCAAGTACGACATATGTCGAAAGTATGTACACGTCTTGTAGCCAGACTTTACATCTGAAGACGTTACACCGTCGTGAATCCAAATACACCGTAAAAACTTCCAGAATAGTAATGTAAGTTATTAACCCATAAACGGTATATGACCCTTGGCTTACTTTAGCTTGTTAAGAGAGCAAGTATTGAGGTGTGTTGCAAGTCTGGTAACAGCAATATATATTTCACAAGGAACGATACCATTAATATATTGGAATTAATTTTACCACACCTGCTTTCTTAACAATCCTATACATCAGTATTGAAAGTATACAATTAATTATATCAGTGTATATTGTAGGATTTAATGTGTAAATTCGCGTGCTGGCTTGGTGTATAAGCTCTATGCACATATGAAACATTTTCTCACATGAAAGTAAGTTCTGTAATCGATCCAAACTTTTCTTACTACCCCATTTGTACGACAAAGTGAACGAGTGAGAAAAACTTTGATATATCAGAGAGTCTGATTAAATTTACTGACAGAGTGTGTATTCATCCCGTTTATTATTGTCGTTTGTGTCATGACCAAGCTAGTGACTTATATATTCCGATGGTATAAAACATTCTTGCGGTAGTGAAGGCGATCAAATTGAATCATCGTAGATTTGAACAGTTGTAATAATTCTGCATCAAAAGACACACGAATAACATCACGTTGAATTGTCGTATCACTCAGGAAATTTTCGAGACACCAGCATACAAAGTTGAAAGGGACGTAATAAAGCCTGCCAGTTAGGCAGTACGTTCAACACCACCCTAAATATGCGTATGGAAGTTCGCTGTAAAAACTTATTCACTGCTGATTACTTTGGCTGTGCTTCTCCTTAGAGATTATAACTTCACAACAACGATCCATTATTTCCGAAATACTAATTTAGTACAGCCTGTTTCGTATAACTTCAGGAAAATTTGACAGCTATTTTTGGGAAATAACTCTTTTAATATTTTGTAGTAAAAATGTAAGATAAAATTTACGGTAGAAATGTTAAAATGGATCTATAAAGTTCATTTTAGATCTAAAAAATCTTGTACTGTGATAAACACTGAGGTTAAACTAAGTGTATATACAGAGCTATTTATAAAGTAAGTCACATTGTTTTAGAAAACAATACCTACACATTGTCATACACTAACGAGTGTAATTAGTATTGACCATGTAACGTCATGCATGGTTTTGCTTAAGCTCATTTTTATTCTTCCGCTAGTTGTTGGTAAAATATTGCTACGTGGCTATTTATGTTCCTGGAAGAGGGGAACTACAATAGGTGAAGTGGCTGGAGCACTTGCCTTCCTTGCACGTGATCCAGGATCGATTTCCGCTCGGGTCAATCCCCAAATTTTCGTATGTGGGAAGCGTGGCGTTAAAGTGGGGGTTTCTCTGTTTTCCATGTTTAACCAGCCATATTTTGACAATGTATGCGTACTTGCTGGCGAAATTTCTTTTCTGGAAAATTCGAAGTTATTTATTTATTTATTCTTGGTTTGTGTTTTTTGGTGCTTGGGTACTCGTTTGCGTCATTTTCTTGTAAATCACTGACTGAATTCCTTGTGGAATCTTTCATGTTTACCTATGTTTGCCAGTTGCAAAGAAAGTACTTTTGTTTGTTTACTTGTCTGTTTGTTTGTGTGTATTCTCTGGTTTTCTGTGGCATACCATTTTCTGCAATTGCGTATATCCAAAATACTCCGTTAGTTTTCAATATTTTTAAAATTTTGCCCCTAACATTTTCGTCTTCAATTTAACCCAGGATTCGCTTGATGTGCTTACTATGCTTTTGTATCTGGACGTCCTGTACACACACATGCGCACATATGTTGGTCGAATTGCGAAATCCCCTTCTTCTATGCCCTATACGCCATAAGAAGAAGCTAGGTATAGAAGTTGATGCACTGAAGATAAACCTAGTGGCGAATTACTGCAACATGGATATCGCTAAAATATTCTCCGTGTGTACACGCATTTTCATGGCAATCTGTTGAACGGCATAGAGTTTAATGTGCTGCAGCGCTATCTAGTGGCTAGCTGGCGACTTAGAGCAAAGTGTATTGCATAGAAATCGTCTCCATTAAAACATAAATATGTGTGCCAAGTTTCATGGTGGTGGGCCAAACCGTGTCGTAGTTTATAGATCTCATACAGACGTATTATAGAATATGCCAACATCATTACGTGTAATTAGCGACAGGAAAATTTCGCGAATTCATTTACCTGTACGTTAGAATCCATTGTACTATGCATACTCAAGTCCCGTATATTCGTTCATTGTTAGAGGTACGTCAATTTCGCAGATTCATCTGGCAGTAGCCTAGACTTGTCAGTCCTATACACCCACTGAACACAATCGATTATCTATTGGCTTATAACCGTACAAACAGGTAGCAAGCGATCGCACTTCGCATTATTTCCTTATTTACTACTGGCTTGCAGTAGTCAAACGCGTTCCGTAACAGCCACCAGCAAGTCGCAGACATGACAATGAAGTATACATAATTAGCGTTCAACCTGACCTGGAATGTATCTGCGAAATTTACGTACCTCTATTCATTGTTTCTTGTTCCACTGAGTAGCAGCTAGTGGACAAATAGTCGGTGCTTGACCTACATAGAACATGTGTTAAATTTAGACACTGGTTTTGCACAAACACAAGCTAAAATTGTATATGCAATTTTGTAGCAAACCATTTAGGCACAGCTATTGCATGAATTATAGCGAATGATAAAGTATTTGATAAAGTTGTCGCTTCAAAACGAAACCTACGTTTGATTAAATTGCCAATGTTAGCCGTCATAATTTAAGTGGATATTAAAGCTTATTGTGACGGAGTCGTATTAAAGTGATAAATCACGACATTATAAATAAATAATTATTATTGTGTGTAACAAAAAATCCACAATTTTGGAAATATACAACACGGTGGTTATTAAGTACTAATTCGTGATACACGACCCTAGTTTGTATTCTACAGGATGGTGCAGATGCCGTCTTACACCCACCTGTTGAATTCCTTCGAAGTTTTACCAGTCTTTGGCCGTTCATGGGTCCAAACACTACGCCGTGTGCGTATGGTAGGTTAATGAATTATTAAAAATAGCTATTAATCGTAAAACCAAAACAACAGTTCCTGGCAAATAAACACAAAAAATGCCCACCAATAAAAACATAGAAGATATCAGAGGGTGGCACATTAACAAACACACAAAAACCAGAGGAAGCTGTTGTAAACAAACAATATCAAAGTGGAAGCAAAGCACGATTTAATAAACGCTGGGCTACCGTACCCAACGGGCAAAGAAAAATTATTATTTAAATAATTAAATTGGCTCACTCGCCACAGTAAACAATACACACCAGAGGAAAATATGAAAATATATTAAATGAGAACTCTGAAAATTGTGGTTGCTCAAAATTATTATTTAATTTTTACTGCGATATTAAATATTTTGTTTTCATTTCATTTCTTTTTGTTAAATAAAATTTACAACATTATTGACATCGATGAACAGTCCACTAGTGCTGAAATTTTAAAAAGCCCAAATCTTGCAGGCACAGTTAAATGAAACTAGTGAATTGATTATACAATTATTATTTTTCTTAAATTCACAATAAAATTACCTAAAAAATAAATGCCCATTCTATAGGCTAAATAAATACTGTACGTCCGAATCAATGACGTAATAAATTAATAAAAAAATTACAAGTAAATTGGATGCATCCGTTAGGCCTTATAAAATTTTTAATTGTTATCAAAGTAAAATTAATTTTTAAACACGTACAAATATTACATAAAAATGTAAGTGTGACAGCTGTTAATTTATAGATTTAAATATAAAAATTTAATTATGACTTATCTGTCGCAGTAGAAGAGTACAGCACGCTGGGGTAGCTTCATGTTTCCCAGTTACAGCGGCAAAACAAAAAAGACGAAAAGGCGGAGAAAATGTCCCAAAATAGGCCAGAAAGACTGGACGTCTGTAGTAGAGACTACAGGTCAGCTCGTCAATAGTCCAGCTTGAGAATCGGCCTGGACGCGAATCGGCAGGACGCGAACCCTCACTACACAGAAATTATCAAAATATTATAGAAGATGAAAAATTTAAATAGAACACAAAACCTCTCGTAGGAAAATTACTCACCTGACGAGGGCGAAGATAATCACTTAGCAAAATTATAGATGAAACAACCACGATTAAATATTTAAAAAATGTAGCACTACAGTTTTCTACTACGTCAAAATATATTGATTAGCTACATTATAAAAAAGGTTAAATAATGGCAACTCAAGTGCCAAGATCTGCCAAAAAGGCCAGAACACCAAACACACTCATCTTGACGATACGGTGGTTGACGGCAAAGTCTTAAGAAAATCAGCGGAAGAAGCTGCAGAAACGTTGAACAAAAGAGCATCGAAAATGGTTAGCAAAAGTACCAACATCGGCAAAGTGCGCATTGAAGCACAGTAGCATGCGATAACCACGTGAACAGAATCGCTAAACTGCATCGAAATCACGCGGTGAAATACAGAAATCACGCACTGCAACGGCAGCAGCACGTGGCATGAAGACGGAGGTACGACAGAACAACTGACAGAGGAATGTAAATCTCAGCAGCTACTGTCCTGC
>PNEQ01064735.1:0-72737 GCA_003012365.1 Medauroidea extradentata | reverse complement strand
GTTAGATTGTTTTGTAAACAATCAATATCAAGTTAAGTTATACACATTTTTTCTAAATAATTAACACAAAAAATAATGTGCAACAATTGTGAATTGATGTAAAAGTTAACTTGAATGTCATGCTGTTATGAAAGCTTTAATTATTACCTGAAGTTTTTAATTCAGTTTTTGTAGTTGTTGATTCACTTGCCAACAGTACAATTTTCCTTGCTCTTGTGGCCATATTAGCAATCCTGCATCACAAATATCATTTATTATCACTATAACAAAATAAACAGTTTGTTTACGTTACATCCAACCTTTATGTTGTAACAATTACTGTATCAGATGTGCCACCACCTGAAGATAAAATTTTTTAGCCAGGTTTGCCATTCTTAAGAATAAATTTTATGCTCTATGTATTCACATTCAGCTCTTTTATCGGCGAAATTCAATTTAGTATCTCTACTTTATATTTTTTTCCGTAATAGTTCTCCTTTTCTCACTAGATGTCATCATTTTTATTCTATAGTAAAATAATTGCGAAATTAAAAAAAAACGCAACAAATTGCTTTGGTAAATAATGGAAAATTGTCATAGAAAATAGTGGTAGGTCCTAGTGAAAAAGTTACAAGATAAGAGGCCGGCAATGAATGTGATAACATGCCTTCTATTGAATAAAGACGGATTTTTGGACAATGAAAATCCACTAAGTGCACTTAATGTTTTTTCGCTGTACGAAAATCATCTTTATCATCCTCATAAACAAACTAAGTGCACTTGATGTATTCTCTACGTCAGCATAACACATTTCATGGACTTGGTAATAATTGAGTCTTCTATATTCATGGGAATAACGAGTATATGGACTTAGAAGATTTTCCTTGTCATTAAACACTAACAACTGGACCTTGTCACAGAAATATCTCATTTTTTCAACAAACTGGACTTAGTGGGTTTTCCTTGTACGCCCACGATATGCTTATTTATTAATTGAAATGTAATCGTGCTTTTAGAATTTAGAGGTGCATTTTCAGTTATTATTTTAATAAGTTGACATTTAAAATATTAATAAACATATTTATAATCGCCATAGATAACAGACATATGGAATGTGAATGTTGCTAGTGTCTCCAGCTCTCTCCGTTAGTAACACGTCCCACGCTTTAAGAGTGCGTGGTAGATAAATAAACGCTGAAAACATTAATTGATTTCTACGCTTTTTTCGAAGCCAATATGGATAAAATACTCTATGACAATCCTAGATAATGGTACTTTCCAACTTTATAAATAAATATTTATCCAGAATTACTAATTCGTTACGCGTGATCTCTTGCGCCGCAGTTAAATGCACGAGGTTCAGGCGTCTGAAATTGTGCCTCAGAAGTTCGTAACACTGGAAACAATTTAGTTTAAAACGTTGTCTGGAACTATTGTCTAGGATTGCTATTGTTTAATTTTTGCAAATTGGTTTCAAGAAACTTACAGTTATAGATTAATGCTTCTAGCGTTGACTTATGTGCCACGCCCTCTTAACAATGCCAAAAAACTGTAGTTTTCCATGTTGTCCTTTTACGATATTTGGTAGCGCTTCCTCGGCGGAGGAGCAGAAGGCGTCCATCCGCGGCCGGCGTATTGCTTGGAGCGGGACGTACACTTGACGGCGCGGCGCCGGGTCAACGAGCGTCGAAACCTCTGGCTCCCGAGGACGACGCACTTGTGTCTAGCCGCTGAGACTCAGCAGCACATCCGGCAATCATCGGAGAGTCTGATCTTGTCGCACCGCAGACGCGAGTAGTTGCAAAGCCGCGTATTCAATACTGCACCTGCCACACGCTTAAAATGCGTTGTAGCGTGTTCGTAAATACGTTTTTATTACGAAAATATTCCACATGCACTTCAAACGACGACGGGAAGGCAGTTTCAAAGCATTGCGTCAATTAGAAAAATTATTTCGGAGCCCCCCCCCCAAAATGGCTAAGAACAGTTTTTTCAACCTGTTATATCGGAAAAACTACTCACTGGATTCGTGTGAATCTACTCTAGAAACATGCAGTTTAAAACTTTCCACCAATAAAAAGACGGAGTCACCACTGAAAGTTTCTGTCAAGCGAATGATCTACGATACCACTGCACGCCTTTCAGTGTCTTGCTGTAGAGGTGATACCGCACCAGATGAGCCGGTCAACATAGCGTTTGGCGCCGTGCCTCACACAAACACACGGCCAGTAGGCGGGCGCCTGAACTGTTACTAGAGTTCCCCAGCCTAACAAAACCGTCCGTCAAATAAAAAAAACGGCAATTTTGTTGGCATTTTGAACTAATATGAACTTCCTGTCACAGGGTACGAGGAAAGGAAAGGACGAGCAACACGAGCGTTTACTATATTATCGGATGTGCGCGGGGTCGCGGTTGCCGAGTGATCAGATCACTCGCCTTCCACCAAGGTGATCCGGCTCGATCCCCGGATTTCTGCACGTGGAATCGTGCCGGACGATGCCGCTGGTCGGCGGATTTTCTCGGGGATATCCCGTTTGTTCCGCTCCAGTCTGACATTACTCCCCTGACCAGCGTTTAAGATCTAGATGTTAAGTGACGACCAAAATCTCTTCGCTTCACCGAATTTGCTTCACGGTCTCAGCGGCTAGATAGAAATGGATGACCCTGAGTGAACCGCGCGGTTGACGTGCACAACGAGGCAACAGCAGGGGTCGTCGACTCTTCCGCCGTCGTGCGTGCCGCCTGTCGCCCGCCGTATATAGGAGGAGACTTCGTAGCAGGCCTTGTCCTCCCTCCTTTTATCCGCACCGTGTACGAGTTCGTTGCCTGTCAGCGCAAGAGTACGGAATTTCGCTTTTCGGCAACGTGTCGCTGTGTTTTCTGTGGATTTTCTTAGGATATTCCAGTTTCCCCTGCACCAGTCCATTACACCGAGCGAGGAGACACGACGCTAACACGCTGGATTCGCATTCATGGGTTCCCGGGTTCGGTTCTCTTTCTCGTGCATCCTGATTTCGTTTTTCCATGGTTTTCCGTAATCGCCCCCCAGGCGAATGCTGGAATGGTTAGGTAAGAGTGTGTGGTAGATAAATAACAGCTGAAAACACCTGTTCAAATATACATGGTTTTGGAAGTCGATATGAAAAAATCTACTATAAAAAAATTCCTAGATAATATTTGCCAACTTTGTGAGCAAACGTATACCTAGAATGATGCGTTTGTCAAGCGCGATCTCTTGCGACGCAATTAAATGTACGATATATCGGCGTCAGTGATAATGCTTCTTTAAGGATGAAGGTTATTTTTTCAAAATTGGCTTCGAGGATCCTATAATTTTAAACTGATGCTTTTAGCATGGAATTATGTACCATACCTTCGTAAGTTGACTGGTGCACTTTACGTTTTTTTATTATTAAAGTTGGTACACACTGCACATTTAATTTATTGCTTAGTGTTTATTTTAAATTTTAGAAATAATTTTTTTAAGATTAATATTATCTAGAGAAATTTTTTTGGCAACCACAAAAAAAAAAAAAGCATTGAAATTGTGGTCCTTTCTTATGGTAATTAGGAGCTGGATACTAATAATGTCACGAGGTGTATGGTATCAAACTTGAAATGATTTTCTCGTGTATATTATAAAAATATATAACGAAAAATTAATGTTGCAAAATATAGTTTCACTCTATGCAACTACTGATTGGTCAACTCAGTAATATAAGTAGCCTACTTCTAATTTTTGAATAAATATTTTTATTGTTTCATGCATTGATTATGTCTTAAAGCATATTATTATGTTGCGGACGTCCCGAAAGTGTGCGTGACTTTTAAAATACTCACAAATGTACCAGTTGCAGCTTCCAATTTTGTTGTCAGGACACGCAAAGGCCGGCCCACACGCGCGACTTATAGTACGTTTTGTCGAGTCAGACAAGTCGTATCAAGTAAGAGGTTGCGTGTGGATCGTAAAATGTACGTCTTTTTTATTATTGGAGGGGGGTTGGTAAGACGACGATTGGGGGGGGGGGGAGCATAATTTTTTGTAAGATGGTGCGACAAGACGCAACAAGCATGAATGTGTAGACGCATGCTCCATTTTGCTGTTCACTTTCCACAGTAGTTTCCCAGACACGAACAGAAAAACGACGTTTCGTGAACTGGAATTTGTTCCCGTCATCAGGAAGGGGCAGACAGGGCCTGAGTACAAGAGTAGGTACTGCAGATAAAAAGATCACACACACATTAACGCACTATATATGATATACAGATTCCAGTTCACAAAACGTCGTTTTTCTGTTCGTGTCTGGAAAACTACTGTGTTTTATTCTTATCGTTGTGTAGTATTTTTGTGGTTATTTATTTTACCTCTTTGTTCGTTTGCCAAAGTAGGCCACAAACTAGTGTTGTGTGCTGTTGTGGTGCCTGATTTTGTCTTTCTTATTTGGCTGTCCTTATTTTGACTAGATTCCATTTATGAATCTTTATGTTGTGTGTGGATCCTGTTGACTGAAGCATACCCTGCGTATTTATAGTTTCCTGTTCCCTGTTAGTTTTCTTTTACAGACATCTGCATCGCAATGGAGCATGTACAGAAAACTACATCCTACCATATATGTGTCGATCTGTTACAATGTCTGATATCAGCAAATGTTCGCGGGAGTTTGTTTCGGAATTCAGGTTTCTCTGAACCGTTTTGTGGCCCTAGGTCATTGCGAGCATTTGTAGATATATACCGAGTTCATACCAGGCATTGATGTGATATTTGAACCCATTGCAGAAATAATTTTAAGATCACAATGAATTGTTTCAAAATCTGTCGATCTTATGTCAAGTTAAATGCGTTGATTACTCCGATCGTAATGAAACGAGGTCAGGCCTACGAATCATGAATTCAAAATTACAAAGAGATATACACGTCTGCTAACAAGAATAGAGCGACAAAGGAATTAAACCCTTTGTGCACTGGGCACAAATTAATAGAAGCAAAAGTAAATAAGTCGACTGGACTGGTGGCGGGTGAAAATGAGACCTGATACGGTACATAGTGCTTGCGAGCTGAATCATATTGATGTGAGATGCCATTACAGTGATCGTTTACTTAACGACTTCCCTTATTATGCCGAGTTAACGTGTTTCAATGTCACTAACATAAAATAAATAATATTATACCGAGTTAACTCGGGCAAAGAGTATCTTTCCGGTTATAACTCCTAGTTTACTCGTGTATTTAATTCAATAACATTGGCTTTATTAGTACTAGGTATGAGAACTGTAAAATAAAAAGTGATGGTTTTAGAAGAATACTGAGCAATTTAATTTGTAAGGGAAGGGGTTACTACCATAGTACTAAATACACGACATTGCACATTATGACACTACACCCAGAACAGTAGTGTACAACTACAAAAATAGGGGTGGCATTCCACATTAAGGGGATAAAACTCGTGGGCTAATATAGTTTGTGATGTATTGTAGTGCAGAAACTGTGCGTTATCGGATCTATGTCCATATAACATTATTTATTCCTTTAGATATGAGTAATTGTTACTAAAAAATATCGACATGCAATTTTACAACAGCCTGTATAAATGTGGTTACTCCATAAAAAAATAATATTGTGAACCTTTTAAAAACAGCTCTTGTATTCAATTTCTTTCATTTCGTACAATGTTTTTCCCAAAAAAATATTCGTGTTTGAGATGCATGTTTTAATGCGTACGATGTAATTTTTCTGCAATAAACGATTTCATACTTTGTCATAGTATGGAAACGTTTCAGTTAACTTTTAAACTAATTCCATTTTAAGTATGGTGTACTATTTGCTTAAAAATATTATATGACTTGTTGTAATTGAGGAGTTTTCCGGAAGATGGGCACTTAAGCGAAAATGGTGTTTTGAGATATTGAGGTTTAAATATTTGGTTTTAGTATTCTAGCAATACAAATGATGGTGGTTACATAGTGCCAATAAGCACAGCTGGCACATATTGAAATCTTATTATTTAATGAATTAAAAAGTACTTAAGATTGACATTACATATTTTGGGCATTGTTTGTATAATAGTCTGTATGTGCCCTTTTTACATAAATTGAATGTCTTACATTTGACTAGATTGTTTTTCCAACTATTTGTAAAAGATAACATGATTTCAGGCATTAACAAGGCTTTTTGCATTATATCCTAAATAAAACAAGTGATATTTACTTTAACTGCAACAAAAAAGCAAAGTAATAAAGTGACACTAGAACTCCTGCCAACACATTTAAGAAAGCAAATTACCAAACACTTCAGTTTTACATTGCTATACAAATTTTTAAAACAGTGTGTTATAAATATTTCAACTTTTGAGAAATCTGCAATTGCTGGCAGTTATCTTCAATAAGTGTCCAGATAAGAACACATTTTCAGCAACTAAGAACTGAAACAAATCCCCAAAATCGTTTACCTTCATTGTTTTCACAAGATAGGAGCATACCTCTCCATGTTACAACATCTATCTCCTAAATGTCACACACACAATCATACAACAAACAGTTACAACAAATGCATCAACCAACAAAATAGTTGGTTTATTGATGTCGGCGATTTCTTCAAACATACTTTCCAACCAAGAACAACTTTCAGCATCCATGAACTGAAATAAATCCCTGGTATCCTTTTACTTCTCTGCTTTAACAGGATTGCATATCACTGCTGGAAATCTTAGATTTTGTAGCTGTCATCTGCTGTAGCAATCATTCCAAAGTAGAAGTGGAGTGTAAGTACCTGCATATGTTGGTGAGCACAGTACAGACCCTTGAGTAGTATACTTCAGCAGAACATACTGTTGAATTTTGAATACATTTCCTTTTGTGATAGGTTTCTGGAAAACATACAATGTAAAGCCTTCTTTCCAGTCTTTGAGTAAGGTTTTATCCATACACACAACAAATGGAGCTGGATGCATTCTACAAAGTACCATAGTGGATAAATAGGGTTTTGCAGAAGGTATGATTTCTTCCTTTTTTCAATTTTTATTTAACAAGTCCAAAATTTCGGTCACATTACCCAAATGAATGTCCTCGAACTGGGAAAAGGTGAGTAACTTCTACATTGAACACTCTGGCTACCCAGGAGCAAAATGCCACAATCACAGCATTCTTATTCCGCCCTCCGCAGGCATCAGAGAGCAGAATAACATATTTTACATCAGGAAAGTCAGTCAACTTCTTTTGCAAAGCTACATAAGTAAAAGATGCAACTGAATTAGGGTCTTTTTTTGTCTTTCGTTTCCATGAAACAATACATGTATGATGTGTCATCATTGTGTACGTGAACATTAAATGCGTAAAGCCACAAGAGGCATTTGTAAAATTGACTTGTGACGTTTAATTTGGGCACTGGCAAATTCTGTGAGTAATCAAATTCCATAACAAGATAAGCAGGGTCTGTTTTAGCTTTACGAATGAAATCGTTATTCAATGAAAGGTACCTTTCGGCCTTTGTTTTATGGAGCATATACTCAAGTTTGCAAGAGTCTGTAGGATCAATCTTTAGCTTTTGTTCACAAACAGTACAAAAGTCACAAACATCAGTTTTTGGTTGTCTGAAGCCATACTCACAATGTTGCTTGAAATACTTAAAGTACGTTACATAGCTCATGCAAAGTTTGCTGCCTGTTTTCTCAAAAAAAAAAAATACTCGCAGAACATGTTGTACAACAATTTGATAGTCAAATTTGAATTTTCAAAATAATTCAAATTAGATTTTTCAGCACAATAATGGCCTTTTTGGCTAGGAATAGTTTTCAAGTGCTCTTGTAACATTTCTCAAATATTAGCGACGATTTTGTGTGGCCAATTGTCATGTGTGCCCCTTTTCTCCTTAAATGTGTCAATTGACATGGCTTTAGATTGAATGACCCTAAGTCTTTTTACAGACACATGATACAGTTTTAACAAAACTGTGCGACAGACATTCAACTTGGAGCCATCTATTTGAATGAAATACTCCCAAATAATATTTCTTGACTTCTTAGGAGTTTGTAAAATTTTGGGGTTATGTGGAGTAGGTTTCTTCATCATACAATGGCTAAGAAATGAATTTTGCAATTATTTTCCTTGTTCACTATGAAAAATATCTGATAGCTCTTTTTGCTCACCAGCTGTTAATCTTCTTGCAGCAGTTGTGTTGACAACACCGATCTACCACTGAGAAATGTTTTGCCTCAATTGATTTTCCACTACACGTTGTATAATTTCCACCCATGAAACGTTTTCTCTTCTTTTCTTCTTTCTTTTTATTATTGTTTCAATAACGTTTCCTTTTTCTGCCTGTTTTCGTGTCAACTTTTGTTTTCTTTGTCGTTGAATTGCTAGAAGGAAGGCGTAACAAATTCACTGGTATATAAACAAAACAATGAATCCAATCCATAGATATTGATGTGCGCAGATGTTTCACTACAAAAAAATGCACTTTTGTCCTCTAATACTGGAGGCAACATTATGCACAATATGCTAAAATTAATCCGATTTCCCGAAAAAGGGCACATGTGTCCACAAACAATGCACTCTCCTGACATCTGTTGTTGGTATACATAATCAAATTTTTGAGGGAACATGCTACATAATATGGCGGTTAATTTTAAATGATTTCCCAAAAAAGGGCATATAGTTCTATGTGCCCATCTTCCGGAAAACTCCTCAATTGATAGAATGTTTTATTCTGCAGTAAACTGTTTCATGTTTTGTCACTGTTTATAAATGCATGGAAAATGTTACAATTAGTTCCCGCAGAAGCGTGAGATTAGTCATTTCACTTCAACAGTCATTTTCAGGACCATCGGGATATTCTCCAGGGCGTAGTTCATGTACTTCCACTTTTTTTTTGGCAGCACAAAGTGCAAAAATTGCCCACAAAAGTAGTTCTTTCGTGAAGACATTCGCGTGACTGGCGGATAGATAGTACGTTAATTCGGACAACAAAACGGAACGTGTGGACATCTCACTAGTGGTAAGTCTTGTGGAACGACTTACGCAGGACGACAAAACGTCTTAGCGTGTAATCACAGTAGCCACTCTGCCAGGCACCACGTGGAGTTTACATGATTTTATATTTTCCATGCTCCAATGTTCTTAAGAACCCGTGTCACTTATTTTGATGACTTCTTAATTACTTTCTAATTAAAAATATGGCAAGATTTTATTAGAAGTATTTCAATAGGGATGTAGCTAATTACTTTACTTTTCATTATATAGGCCTACATACATAGTATTAAAAAAATTTTAAAGTGTAACTATGAAATAATTAAGCTAATTTAAATTTTAAAATAAAAATTGTCTGTCACCAAATAATAAACACTAAATAATTCCTAGTAACGATTTCATCTTATAATATACTCTTAATTGTAAAATTTAATGTTTCTGTAAGGAAACATTGCCGGTTATTCTCTATATCCTTCATTTATTAGATAAAAATTATTATATATATATATATATATTTTTATTTTAAGAAAATGAGTGACGCGGCCTCTTAAGGCTCAGTTTCATTCGTCATATTGAATTTTATTTTGTTTCGCTTTTTTGAAACTTCGAGAAGAAAAAATATTGTGGCGCAATTATAAGTTAACAGCTAAATCGCAAGGTCTGTACTGTAGCGAAATGTAAACAGAATTTGAGGTATAATCGCACATTTAACATTTTTCTTCTTAGAATTCCAAAATAGCGAAAAATAATAAAATTCAATACGGCGACTGAAACCGAGCGATGGCCGTTTGGCTGAAGGTATTTTGTGCGTTCGATGCCTAGAAGTGCGGAAGCAGTAAGGACGACACATCACACGCGTCACGCATCACCCTAGCCTCTAGGCGCAAGACTTCTGGCCGACAACACTCCTGTATGAGACTATCAGTGGTGACCCTATCATTTTATGACGTTTTATTAAAGGTAAAGGTGTATTATACACGCTTATAACTTCGAAAATATTCTGCGCAAAGATTATAAAAAAAAACCGCAAAAACTCCCATTTTCGGCCACTAAAAATATGCTTTAAGGGTGTTCAAGTGCTGTAAAATCATAATTTTATATATTTATGAAATAGTGTTAGTTTTGTAGACGATACTTGTGAGTGCAGTTTCCTCTAACGCAACAATTTTAGCTCTCATATTTTTCTCATAACGGTGCGTCAAAGTCAAAATTTGCATATTCTGTTGCCATGCAAATAGTGAAAACTAATTTACTTACGTAAGTGAAACAATTCACATTGAAATAACATGCCACGGGCTACGTAATAAAAAATTGTTAAAAAATCCCGTGGAATATTTTTGTATTTTATAAAATATTGCCGAATGTTCAAATTTTCCTGTACTTTTGGGACTTTTTAAAAAATTCAAATATTATGTCATGGTCTTTTAAATACTTTATTGCATAGCTCATGGGATGTAATATCACAGGGTATTATTTTATTCAAGTAGGTCAGTTGGTTTTCTCTATTTGCATGGCAGCAGAACAAGCAAATTTTGACTTCGTCGCACCGTTATGAGAAAACTATGAAAGCTAAAATTGTTTTGTAAGAGGAAACTGTACTCACAAGTATCGTCTACAAAACTAACACTATTTCATTAAAATATAAAATTATGATTTTATCGCACTTGAACACCCTTAATGAGTAGTGATGAAATTGAAGTGGGTTTAGCAGGTGTAACGTTCTTTAAATGCTATTCCTAAGCAGACATCACTCATGTATAGAGCCATACAAAATTCGCGTTATTTTCTGACAGCTGACTAGACTCCAAGTGACTGTATGCTCGCTGCCAATATCTGCAAAGACGTAACACACGTAAATGTCAATATATAAATGTTCGTAGCCAATGTGTTATGTATAGGAAAATGAAGTTTAGTCTGCTACCAAATGATAACGCGAAATTTGCATATCTCTAGTAGAATGAGTAGTTTTCGAGTAATCAGCTGACGCTGAAGTTCTGCACACCGCTCGGCGGCCACATGCCGACTCCTATCGTATTTACTGCCCTTGTGTAAAGTAGTGTAACTGTCTGTAATGACCTCGCTGTCGACGAGATGTAAGGCTCGATAAGGAAACTGCGCAGACTAATAGGAGCCTTCATTCAGGCGCTAATAGAGCTTAGCCGATGTGGTGATGTGCAGGCTGCACGGTCCGCGGTGGCCTTGCTCGACGTCGGTCGACCGGGCTGTTCCGAAAACGAGCCGGGTTAATTCTGGACTGGGCCCGGCCCACGGCGAGTTGTTCTCCGGCACGCGCGAGGCAGCGAGCCAGCCGACAGTCGTCCTCTTCACACAGGCGAGACACACTCCTGGCACAGAATATTTAGGAATACAGAAGTGAAATTGTTGGTAGGACGGCGCCAGAAAAGTGGCATTTCTAGCCAGCAACATGGAGGTAACACCTACCTCCAATCAGCGTAAGGTGGTTGCCTTTCTAGTCGGCATCCAGGTCAATAAGAACCCTACCGTAATATGTAGGAGCTAAACAGACATGGGGCTGGTATCAACAGTCTCGGGCAACCGATATAAGTAGGAGCCGGAAAACTTCGCGAATTCAATGACCTTCATGTTAGAATGCACTATACTGTGTATACTCAAGCCCCGACCATTTGTCAACTAGCTGCTACTCAGTGTAACAACAGACATTGTCTGTTGTAAATAAAAGCTAATGGACAAATGGTCGAGGTTTGTGTATATGTATGACAGTGGATTGTAACATGCAGGTCATTAAGTTCGCGTAATTTTCCTCCCTGTGACGACCAACATGCTCGAAAATAAATTCGCCAAATACATGTGTGGCCAGGGAAATTGTATTACAGTTTTCTTTAGACACCCTGCGCCTCCATGTTGGATAGGCCTTGGCCGTGGTAGCAAAACCACTTTGGACTGTTGATAGGCGAGAGAGTAACCACGCCCCTTCACTGCGATTTGACAAAACGTATCTCTTCCTGGCGAGGTATTCAACTACTCTCGTCGTCAGTAAGTATCTGCTTGCTCCTCCTGGAATACCCTCTGGTTCAAGTGCGTAAGACTTGTAATTACTCTGCCGAAGCCGGAAAACTTGTACTACCAACTTAAGCTAAGCCTCCCTTTTTTTCGTATTCCCCTTTTCGGCAGACATCTTGTCGCTATATCCTCCAGCTACGGTAGGTCTGTGGGATATGAATTCATACCGAGCTTTGGACTACAGCAATTAGTTTCCCCGAGGTGTTCATCATGGGCGTTATCAGTGGTTCTTTTGGAGTTGGTAGCGACCCCTCGGCGGGGGCGGAGAAGAATGGGGAGCTACATTCACTCTTTCTCCCCCTACTTTTTTTGAGCTGCTCCCGAGTATTCTTGATTAACGACAGTACTTGGCAGCCGCCCAGCCGACAGGCGGTGCAGTGCTCTGGGATGCGTGCATGTGACAAACGCGGCTAGGCCAGCCTCCTCCACATGCCACAGTTGGTGTAGAGGGGATCTCTGTTTATAGCGCAGATGAAGTCCGCTCGAAGGTCAGCTTTTTGACAGTTCTCTCCTTTGTGTGAACCTGAAATGAACGTCATACGGTTAAAGGCATGATAAATTCCTTGCGTTGCTTGCTGATATTCTTAGAATTCCACTGGTCGCTGGCAATAAGAGAAGTTTTATTTAAATTGATATGCTTGTTGGGCTTTTACGTCTCGAAGACAGCGAGGTCATCACAGACGGTGACACACAACTTGTATACTCAAGGACGGGAACGAGGAATGTAGTCGACCGCGTTCTTTGTTAAGAGGGAGTGTTAGGCTATTTTATTGTATATTCAGTTTTTGCACCATAACATTTATTCAAATTGTATTTTAAAAATTTTCTCTTCGACGAAACAAAGTGTATTCACGGCAAACTACTTGACGTAATTAATAATGGAATATTTCATTAATTTTTCATGCAGAATCGTTGCTAGATAATTCTTGAAAGTTAACCTATAATTCCAGTAGCGGCCGGCATATAAGTGCACAGACGCACGTGAACAACCAGTTTTCTATGAAGCCTTTTTGTAAAATAATTAAAACATTCTTGTGTGTTTTGTAACGCTAGTACAGTTTGAAATGTTCGTCTAACCGATCACAAATGCACGGAGTTTTTATGCTGTAAAGCTGCGATGTTGCAACACTGTACTGTACACAACAGAGCTGTGCTCTTCTCTCGGCCTCCCTGCGCATGCGCACGACAAAATGACGTCGCCTTTTATGGGAGTTTTAAGGGGGATTGATCCCTGTCAGATCGGTTTTACGGTTTTCCTTATAAATCAGGGAATATACACAATGTTTTGCTTTTTTCACGCTGACAAGGTATAGTTTATTGTTTCATTCACTTTTTGGAATCCATATGGCATTGTTTCTGTTAATTTTGTGGCCTCTGTAGTCGCTCCCGTAAATAAAGCAATTTTTCCTTTTCAGCTGTTTCCCCGTTGCAAAATAATTAATATATTATGGTTCCAGCAATGACAGAAAATCGATTAAGTTTGTATCTATGCTCTATCGTGACAAACATTTTGATACGCCGACTGGAATAGAAGTTATCGAAAAAAAACAGCACCTCGCCAGGTGCCAGCAGTTACGCTTGATCTAATAACAGGCCAAACGAACATTCTGAGCTAAAATGTAGCACGAGCCTTGAGCAAACTAGCGAGAAGACGTTGTGGTTTTGAACGTAAAACAAATGTCAGTGATACAGAATGCAGGTAATGAATGTATATTCGCACAAACAGTGTTTTTACAAATTGAATCAAAGACATGAAAATTAATATTACTCAATAGCCTTGCTGGAAAATAATATTTTTACCGTCGGACGTAACGAATAATGAAAATATTAGCTATCGTTTAGCTGCCGAAAATTATAACTTTACAATTTAATTTAAACTAGGTAGAAAATTATACGTACTTAATGCTTATTTAAGAGCCATAATGAAATTTGCCTGGAAATTAAATAAAGGGAAATGAAACAACTTTCAGTGCTAGTATTGAAATTTTAATCCACGTTTTTAATCATTATAAGTTTAGTAAAACAACATGAAATTTAGTGTGTAGGAACAATTTGTAAATGTTTTAAATAAAAAAATTTGTTTCTTAATTATTTTTCAAGACAATGTGTGAACACCCATTATCTGACTTAACCGACCGCTACTGTTAAATTCTCTGGCAATGAGTCTGCATGAGAAATTAATGAACGATTCCATTATTGTTTATGTGTTCGTCAAAGTCAAAATTGGCATGTTCTGCTGCCATGCAAATAGTGTAAAATCAATTAACTTACGTAAGTGAAATAATTCACAGTGAAATAACATGCCACAGACTACGTAATGAAACATTAAAAAAAAAACCTGTGAAATATTTTTGTGTTAAAAAATATTGCTGAATTTTCAACGTTTTCCCTGTACTTCTGCGGTTTTTTTAAAAATTCAAAATATGCAGGAAGACACGCTGCCAGTAACAACGAAACAGAGCTGCAGATGTACACATGTTAAAACAGTGTTGAAAAAATATTTTCGCGAAAATCACGGATCTCTAATTATTTCTGGTTACATTATATGTTAGGAGCCCTGGCTGTAAAACTGTGCGCTGGAGCAAGATTACCAACATATCACACTGCGATAAGTTAATGAATGATGCGTTGGTACACTTTATAGCTGTGCATGACCGAAGGTAGTGAAATCGCTGATTATTAGAAATGATGGCGTATCGCAAAACTCTGTTTCTTTCATTTTGCCTTTGAAAGTGCTAATTTATTGCAGCATGTGTGGTTGACTGATGTAGGCCCACTCCTGACACAACGGAGCTGTCTGCAGAACAATAAAATGCATCGTACAAACGTGTGATTCTTTTCGTAAGTTGAATAGGGTGTCACAGCTCCACGTACAAGACGAAGAAGAATTGAAGAGATTTTGGTCAGTATTTAGCACCTAGGTCTCAAGGGCTGGCGAGGGGTGCCATGATTTGAGTACGGAGCAGCGCCCCGCGTGGAAACGGGAAATCCCCGAGAAAACCCGCCAACAAGTGGCATTATCCGGCATGATTCCCACGTTCGAAAATCCGGGGACCGACCCCGCCGGGAATCGAACCCGGGTCGCCGTGGTGGGAGGTGAGTGCTCTAGCCACCCACAGCCCCTTCTACGTACGAGAGAAAACCAGCTATATTTCGATAAGTTGAACGTACGTTGAAAGTCAACAAACAGTCAAGTTTTTCCGCGATATATAAACATTTCTATAGATAATCTATTAGAATCGATCGTTATCGCAGTTTGTCGTTATAGGTCATTCGGGATGAAGTGAGCGCTAATAATTTAACCTTTGGAGAAGATCACTAGCCGTTACTGCATATAATTCAACGTTACATATAGTGTCTTTACTGGTTGTAAGGTTGGCAGCGAAATTACGCAGTATAGTTCCGTGTGTTTCATATTTAAATACAACAATACAGAAACAAAATCAACCGAAATTGACATAATTGTACTTTCTATAATTCATAAACTTTTTTTATTAAACTTTATCGATTCATACCGACTACACAATTTATTTTACACGCGCAAACATAAAGTGATGTTGCCAGTGAGTTTAGACGTGTCCCGTCGTTAGCCGTAATGCGCGGAAAGATACGAACTGGCTGAAAATAGAACGTTAGCAGGACTTTTGAGTGGTCAGTTTGTCCCGAACCACCTGCTATAGTCTTCGATCGGAACATGAAAGGTGCGAGGCTTCTAGAGAAACCTGGCTATGGTCCTGTACTGCTGGAGACCTTGCTGGCGAGGAAGGACGAAGTGACAGGTCGTCGGGCGTGGCAAGGCGCGTCACGCCCAGCGCTCCGACACAACAGTTCGCATGGCTATAGTATGACTCTCTGCATGTCTGCCTGGTCAGATTGTCTTTCGCCCCGCAGCTTCCTCTGCCATATCGCCTTTCCCTCCGCCCTTGCTCGCTGCTTTAATCCTGGTATGCCAGGAATATGTTGCAAGTTTACCGACAATAAACTAGAGATGATGGTTAGAGGCCGGAAAAATTCACGAGTTCACTGACCTGTAGGATAGCCTCCAAGAACATGTGTGAAATCGTGCAAACAGCAGCTGTTTATTAGCTGCTCGCTGTCAGTGAAATGGGCCTGTATTCAGCTACAATCATATTATTGGCAGTGTCGAGTAAGTCAACAGCCAATTGTGAACGTGATACAGACCTATAGTTGCTGGGACTACAGCTTGCGCCTAAAAGAAAACGCGAATTTTTCAAGTATATCGCGAAAATGTTTTGTGCCAACATACTCTTGAAAACGCTGTAGTTTCTTGCAACACACATGATTGGGTGATGTACGCTTACCGCAACGTAGCTGTCTGCCGACCATTAACACACAATAAATATTACAATTTGGGGATTCTTATTGGCTCAGTCAAATGGCCAACCGTTCCAATTAGAAACGAATGCCAGTAGCCTAACCTCCTTGTAAGCTGAACGTGCGTTGAAATCCAGCAAACAGTCAATTTTTCCCGCGATGAACCATCATCCCTTAACAATAATCTGCAATAAATAGAGAAAAAGTCTTCATAATTTGTTTCCTTAAAAACATACTGAAAGTGATGGAAGGGCAGCGCCTATCCGCGTGTTAGAGACTGATCAACGTCGAAGCTGTAAGGGTGACCTTGGAGCGCATAGTAAACGTCGCATCGCCTCAACGAGCCAAGCGCTGAACTAGCGTGAAAGATTCCCGCCGATCCATGTTTACTTTTAAGTGGTGACCATATAATTTTATTTGTGGAAAGTCTGGAATAAAGTTCAGTGCACATCTCTATTTCAGTTTCACATACATCCGGTTAGTACTTTTGGATGTACGACAGTCTGAAGAGGCCGTTTTTAGCCATATTGGAGGGCTTAGAAACGGTGTTTTCAATTAATGAGCGTGGTGTATTAATAGGGACGGGAATTTTTGGTGAAAATATTTCTGCCCCACTTCGGGTTCAACCTCCACACACTGGGTGTTACGGTATCCAATCACAGACCACATAGCAGATATGCATGTGCGCACGCAATGCACTGAAACAAAGTGCTGCAAAAATCTTTTCTCGAAATGTCCTATTGCCGTGTATTAACAATGACTTTCCGACCTTGTCCGAAGTATTTTCTTTTCGTACGTTGGCACAATGAGCCCATGTGGAATAGTTGCGTTAGAAATCCTGTTTAAGAACTCACTGCAATGCTTTCTAAGCGTGTGGTAGGCGGCGTCGTCAACCACAACACACATTCCAGGAGAAACACAGATAATGTTTAAAATAATTGCAACAACTAACAGTAATGCACAGGTAACATTCAAAGCTCATCATTCTAATCTTGTGTGCAGTACAGGGACGCACTTTATCATAAATAAGTAACCATTTCTCAGGCTACAAAAATCTGATTCAGTTACATATGTTTTTTTTTTAAAATTGCAGATCAATTAATGCCTTATTTTGATAAATGTAACTGTCCTAAAAAGTTTTATACATAGCAAATTGCAGTAATACCTGTACAATACTTCCCAAATACTACCATTTTTCAAGATTTCTAAAAAAAAAAAAAAAAAAAGTATTAAGTTACAGTTACGAGAAATTAGTCAAGAATCAAAAGTGTATTGTGCAGTTTATTATAAAAAAAATCATTACCGGATAAACCATACCTAAGAAATATGACATTGAATTACTTGCAGTCGCCAGCCATTTTGTAAAGTTACCGTATTGAGATTCTATCACACATTTTTTTGTTCATCGTGTCCCAATAATAAAGTTCTATAAGTTTCGTTTGGTACCACCAATTTATGACGAGCCAAAGTGGATCTTTTGTATATCTCAGTATACTTAATTATGTAAATTTGAGGAAAATGGCATTTGTGATTGTAGATACCTCGTGTCGGGTATCAAATTAACCGTCGTGACACATTGGTACTGAAAATAATGGTAATTTTGTGGTATTATTATATGTAAGTAGTTTAGGATTAGTTTAGTAATAATACATGGAAATCAAGTGCCTCGAAGTCAGGAGAGGGGGTGGTCTGCCGTCACAAAAGGTCTGGGCCGGCCGGCAGCCCCCCCTCTCTTTACATCAATTTCCGTCTTCTGCCGCAGCTCCACTGTAACAACCCGGCAGTGGGGATTACTTTTATTTTATTTAATAATTATCGGTGTCAGTACAGTTATAGCTAATCAATGAAAATAATATTTTGTAATCAATCAAGGGTATGTCAATAAATGTGTAATAACTAAGCTTTGACAAACAAATAAACAACGGTCAAGGGTAGCGCGACGTTTTGCTCACGAGGGGCGGAGCTAGGTAGTCCAGGGTTTCCATTGGCTGGAAGGCGTGCCCAAGGATTATTGTACACTGGGGACTTTTTAGATGTAAGAGTCGTCGTCGAGATTTGAAGGAGAAGTAAAGGTGAGCGCGGAAGGAGCTGTTGGCGTCCTGTCCGGCCACTTCGTCGAAACATTTCAATAAAAATACTTACGTTAAATATTTGCAAGGGCAAGCGTAAGCGCCGCTTGTTATAATATTATCAACTTAAGCAGTAGTACAACTCTCTCCGCCTCTGTGAGCGGCGTTGCGGTACGCGAGACTGATTTAACTATATTTGCCTGAGTTATTAATTCTCATTCCTCGACTCAATAGCTTGTGTTGCACTAAGGGGACCGTCGCAAATTTATACCAACTATTAGTCTGGCATATGGACTACATGTGTTACGATCCACTGCATGTACCCGCGAAATGCCGCCATCGTAGGTAATAATGTTTATTTCAGATTTTTTGTGTATTAAAATATTGATAATTTTGATATGACAACATGTACTTCAACACCTCTTAAACTGTATAAATAGTAAATATTAATTGATTTGATATTTACAATAAATGTAGATGCATTAAAGTTTAAAAAGGTACACAACTATTTTTAAAAACCTACGTAAAACGGTTCCGTAAAAAGTAGAAAATAACATTTCGAATTGTTGTTGACCCTTAAATACGTCGGGAACAGCTAAGTAAATATTGTTTTAAGAAGTGTTCGCTTACGTTTCTAAATGTTTAAAGTACAATTTCTGGGAAGTTGGCAGCTATTCGCATTGTACAGTCAGTGGCGTAGCTACTAGGATTTGTGTATGGTTTAACCCGAGAATATTATAAGAACAGTGACGGCACCTTTAAGGCTGTATGGCCGGGGGGGGGGGGGGGGCACTCCTCCTCCGGAAAAAATTTGGATTTCAATGTGCAAAATAATGTGTGTTTTTAAACGAAATATTGGATATTTTACTCGTAAAAATACTTTTAGTATTTTGATACGAATTTTTTTTGTAGCTGGAGTGAGGATTAACCCCAAAACCCTTTCCGGTTACGCCTCTGTGTACAATAATTGTTGAATGGAAAATCTAAATGAGCTAAGTGCCAAATAAGCAAAATTAGTTTTATTACTTAAAAATATTCTAATGTATTGCTGCACGATTTAAGGTCCAACCATTTCTCCAATAATTTGTATGAGGATCAGCAATCTTAACTTTCAATTGTCTGCAGGCTCTTTAAATGCTATTTTTCCCGTTTATTCGGAGACAAGGTTTTGGCTCTCACATACTACACTCTACAATCGTCTCTCCTTGTCTTATTTATCATCACGAGGCAAATAGTTAGTCATCTTCGGAGGAGACGACGTGGTCAGAGGTGAATGCGAATTCAGTCATTGTGTAATCAATATATGTTAAACAAATCTAGCACACATTCCTTCGAAAGGAGGGCAAAGTTTAGAACATATTTTCTTTGTAATCTTTATGTTAGTGTTTCTGTGAGTTTTGGTGCTTCGTGTGTGTTTATGTGAAAGCGCGCTGTTTTAGAAGAAGGTTAGTGACATTTGCATACAGGATGTCCATAAACGCGTCGTATGGTTAGCATACAACGCGAATCTCGGCTAAATTGGAGACTAAAAATATTTCTGACAACTTTACACATCACGCACTATGTGGCAACACAGCACACAGAAAGTCCGCTCTTGTGCTTCACGCCCTGGTATTATTTTGTGTATGTTTAGTTCGAGAAAACGTGTAATCATTTTTGGACTGCTCGGGATTTGAACCTGCGCCCATAATATGATGGTCAGAATAGTTGTAGTAAGATAAGATATATGTGGAGCGCCAGAGTGGAACTTACTTGCAATGTTGCAACGTTATGTACGTACAATTTAGCCCAGTATTCGTGTGGTGTGGTTATGGTACGACCGTTTTTGGACATCCTGTATTTTGTATGTACGTAGTTTTAATATTATTTTACTATTGTGTTATTTTTTTAAAAAAAAAAGCTTAGCAAACATACTTAACTCGCTGCAAAATAAATTGTAAACGTCTAACAAAGTTTTATGAGCGCAGAACCCAATATTTTGTTGGTTGCGTTTCTGATTCTTAAACAATAAATACTATTCTCAAGTGTCCCCCCCTCCCCCAAGGAAAAAAAAAAAACAACATGAATCGCCCTCCCTCTCAAACCGATTGTTTCAACTTTTTTTTTTTTTGCTACTACCAAAGTAATATTTTCACATTAGAAACTATAAGTATGGAAGAAAAAAGTATCAGCAGAAAGCGTTGTAATGCAATGCTGTTTCATCATGATGTAATACTAACTTCCGAAATGTTTTTTTTTCTCTCTTTTTTTTTAAACAACTCCTCCCCCCTAAAATTTTAACGACGCGGTCTGCGTAAAAAAATTAGTGTCAAAGTATTTGACTAATGTGTTCAAGCATACATATTATGTGACATGATGTTTTATCGTCAGGTAAACGACTATTTTTTGTAAAATGACAAATTAAATTTATATATATATATATATATATATATATATAGATATATATATATATAGCATGAGTCATGACGACTTGATGAATTGTGGAAAGGGGGAGGGGCACATTAAAAGAAAAACAAGAATTGACTTGGACATGTATGTAGCCGTATAAGCTGCAAATTGATATCTCGTACTCGTACACATATCAGTACTGATTAACGTCTACAACTACGTCAAAGAGTTGCAATGCGGACATTTTTCGTTTTCTAATTTTTTTATTGGGGAGGGGACACATGCAGCCCCTCTCCCTTATGACCCTACTTTTTCCTCGGAGGCTACGCCTATGGAAGTAGGCAGTTGTGGACGGAGCTTGCCACAAACCGGAAGCTGGGGCAGTTTGTCGCGAGCCCGCCGAGCTCTGGAGATGGGTCTGTTGACGAGCGCTGAAGGTTGCTTGCTCCGAAATAGCCGCTACGTGTATACGACTCTCGAGTGAGGCTGAACAGTTTACGAGGTGTCGACTGGATAACGCGCGAATAGCGTGCCAACATCCAGTCTGCTCTCGTCCGTCCACATTGCTACTCCACGTGAAAAGCCCTAGTGTCCCTACCGAGCTGTCAATCACACTTCACGGCTGCCAGCGCTGTCAAGAGGTCTTTCTGTGGTCGAGGTATGCCTGGAGCTTCCAGTCTTAGATTTGGCGTCAGCAGGAGCTCAGTCTTCATACAGTACTTCGATACGCAATGAGCTTCCTTAGTTAATAAATTAGCACCACTTCAAGATGCTTTGTTTATTATAATTTCTATAAGAATAGTATACCTTCGACAGTAAAATTTGTTCACGAAATCGTATCTTTGTTTTTTTAACAGTGGAAATTGAATAAGATTATTACAAACATTACAATATAACTCCATTTGTTTACAATTCATATTCTTCACTTACACAAATAATTTTAACACACACACACACACACACACACACACATATATATATATATATATATATATATATATATATATGCATACTATGTGAACACATATCTGTATTAAAATCTTTTAGTAACTCCTTAGTAATAATTTAGTAACTTATTTTTTGTTAAAAAATAACCTTCTAAAAGCGAAGCGTGGTTTCGTATTTCCTGTGCCATTTTCATTTCCACCCCTCAGCGTGCCTTCTCATACGAAAATATGTTCAGCTGTCGCTTAAAGTGTACGTCCGTTGGCCGATGCTCATATCTCATTTATGTAGGGACGCTTCTTAAGTTTGTGCTAGTCAGTTGAACAATGACAAATATCGTAAAATTACGTTCTTGTGAAGTATAAAATTACTGGGTAAGGTGGCGCAATGGCAGCACGGTACTCTCATTTAGCAGAATGCGGGTTCGATCCCTGCCTCCGGCCATCCTGATTTATTGTTTCTGTGGTTTCATTAAATCACTCGAGGTAAATGCTAGGATAGTTCCTTTAAAAATTCCTTGGTCAACTCCTTTCCTAGTTCCTGTCCTTGCGTAAATTTGATATGGTCTAACCTCTTGTAATGACCTCGCTGTTATCGGGACCTAATGCCCAAATAAAAATAAAAAATGTATATAATCAGCGTTCCGTAAATATACCGTCATAATCCAATATTTGATAAGAATAGTGTTTGAATAAACAATTCGACAGTCCGTTTTAGTATGTATGTCTTTAACCAAAATTAACAAAACTTAAAAATTAATGAGTAGGAGGATCACGATAAGGCTGCCTAATATGGCGGACGGTCAGGTCGGAAGTACGAACAGCCGGATTACACAAGAATACTAACGTATTTAATGTGTCAAAATGTAGTGTAGTGAGAAATACAGTTCATAACTCAATGTTGGTCTCATAAAATCCGTACTGCATTTAAACAAACGGTAAAACTGTTGACTTTGTTTCCATGTACCATCAGTAATAAGCATACTTATTTAATTTAATTAAAGAAATAAGTTTTTTTTTTCGAAAGGGAGGTTGGATTACACGGAGACCAGGGTCACGGAAGACCGAGTTACTGCGAGTTTACTGTACTTTAATACTGCTGAATTTTGTAATATATCACGAATTGAGTGCATTGAAACATTTTCTGTGTGTAGAAGTAATTTAATACTAAAGGGTTATTTTTATTTATTTATTTTCAATTTTGGAGGGCATGTCACACACCCAACCAGTATTTTTCTCTTATAAATACGCATAAATACAGTTACTTTGCTATGACCGTCGCTTTTTGGTGAATGTAAACACAGCCAGGGCCGTTTTATGAGAACGAGAGGCCCGGGGCAACTCAGATCTGAGCCCCTCCCTCTTCTCTGTTGTAGACGCAGTGATAATGTGCTGTTGTAGGCCCTCGTACTTTCCTGACATATTGGCTGCATTGTCATAGCTCTTTACCTCGACAATCCTGAATATCAATGATTTATTTTAGAGTAGCTACTGGCTACAACATTTCTTAAGGGGGATTACTTGTCATCTTCTAATTCTTCAATTTTTGCTGTAAGTTCCATACAATGATATTTGTTAAAAATTTCCCGCTGACATGGCACAACGCACAGATATTACTTTCTTAAGTGTTACCAAATTGCCACACCTTCACTACCTTTCCTAGTTTTCGACTAGTAACATTCCGAAGGAAGAAAGTCCTTTTATTTAACGGATGGTCTCAGGTATTGTAGAAGCTATAGTAGCCATACAATGCCAAGTGTATACAACGTAAGAAACTATTTCCTCTGTCTTTTCGTAGCGTAAAATATAAAAGCAAACTTGTAGGACAAATTAAATGCAATAGTTCCATTATTCAAAAAATGGCGGGTACTGATCCCCCAATGAATACATTTCTGTGTAGTAGCATATGGGAATGAAACACAAAAACCTTTCTAAAATATTACCATGAAGGCAATATAGATATAAATTCTAAATACAGCTAATCTGCTATAAAAACTAAATTAATAGTTCGATTGGAAAAGACGTTGTTGTACATGCACTTTACATAAAAAATATATTTAACGGCAACTATCAGAGTTGAATGGTGACTTTTGAAAAGCCAGTTAATTTTAAGTTATAAAATAAATAATGACAAAAGTGAGGCCCCATACGGCCAAATACGGCCCAGAGTAAATGCCCATTTTGTCCTCCGTTAGACGCGGCCTTGTAAACACAGCAACCCCAGCAATCTGGCCTTAGTCCGGGGCGGGTGGGGTTGTTTCCCGTGGTGCATAGCGACAAGCTATCTGGTTTCTTTGACCCACACACTGCCCGGCTGGTGGTAGTCGCCGGGTGATGTCGGGAGAGAGGCGTGGGTGGAGCTGACCCAGAGCTGATCAGTGACCGCATCCTCGGAGCGAAGTCGGCAACCTTCAAGCGTCTTTCAACACCATTTGCAGCCTTCACCTCCTCCCCCTGCAGTGCGTCCTTGTCTGATTCTGACATTTTATTGGCCAACACGAGTGTCTTCCTAGTTGCGCCTGCTTCGCTGCGTCGTGAAATGGTGCGTGCAAACAAAAACGGTGGTTTTGTCGTAGTGACCTAGTTTTTCTGGTAATGTTTTTTTTTTGACATGTCGGAAAACGATGTAGCTATATTTTGAATTTATATTCGCTTTTATTTATATTCGCTTTTAACGTGTGTGGTGAAAATTATGCCTTCGGGAATGCTGAAGTAAGAAATTAATTTAAAAAATGCTGTTACGGGCTGACGCTATATAGAGATGTGCTCAGAAAATTCGCTCAGCTTCGAAATGTGGTTACAAGGGCTGTAACATTACTAATTTCCTTAACTTTGGATTTTAGTAGTGCATTTTGAGAAAAAAAACTGTTTGACGATCAACCTCCCCCCCCCCCCCCAAAAAAAAAAAACTGAATCCCAGAGGAATTCGGTCGCATGCAACGACGAGACGCAAACATTTTCTTAACCTCACAAAAATACTTTTTTTAACCTCACAAAAATACTTTTTTTAAAAACAACTGACAAAACACACAAAAAAAAACGGAAGATAGAATTTCGTAAGTAAAACGGAACAAGGTGACTATTAACACAACTGTCTGATAATTTTTTTTTGTGTGGTCAAGTGGATGTTTTTTTCCCTTTGTCGTTGTCAACTGCCTAAATTCGTCTTGGATTCAATTTTTGTAGTTGGTTTGATCATCAAGAACACATGTCTTTAATGTTTCGCGTTGATAGGAGGAAATCCGGGCAGCTTTTCGAGGTAGCGACTTCGAAAGTCTTCATACTCAGCGTCACTTTATATTAGTGCAGTAATTTTTGTTGTCATTTCAAGTGTTGGAACACATACTCTTCACAGTTGTTCCAAATAAGTGTGTTAACAATGGCAAGTTTGGCTCGATGAAAGTTTAAACAAACCAAATGAAAAGTAAATTAATTTACCACAAAATTATTATATGCCTGAATAAGAAATTGTAGATGTGAGCCAACTAACTACCAGTAAACGTTATTTCTGGGGAAACAAATACAAAACTCTGAACACATTTGCTAAATTTCTAAGGTTTTGAAAGTATATGTAGGGGAATAAAAGGGGGGTGGGGAAAGAACGGAATTGTTATTTTGTGGGTTTTGCGAAAGGGTTGAACTCATTTGTATGTAATTTGTAAATTTTGGTGCAGCACACGAAATGGTACTGAGGAATACCTAGAAGACCAGGCCATTTCAGTAAAAATATGTAAACATCGCCATATCCGTTCCTTTTCAAACACAATGTTTGTATTTTTCGTGCGGCGGAAAGATAAAAGTAGGTCGCAGAAGATCTAAACATTACTATGAATGGCCTATAACAGTTTGTCCAGGATGTACTGGAGTAGTATCTCCACTCACTGGGCCGAACCGGAGTTGGAAAGGAATATTCTTCCCGCATTTGCTCCGGAATACGGAGGGAGAGTGCAGGAGAGATGGCGGCAGCTGCCGTAAAGTGACAGAGCTAAAGCTCCCAGCTAAACGTTTTCACCCACACTCCTGCAGGTTTCTTGACATCGCACGTCCTGGCTATTTCACAGGAGATTATGGTATTGGATTATACTCTAGCAAAGGTTAAGTGAAAATGCGCTTCGCATAGACGGCCTTCGTGACTTGAATAATAAAACGTCGGCCTTTCTTGTTCCGTCTGAAGGACCTGACTTAGCGTTCAGACGTTAGGATAGTCTCTAATAATTTCGTGATGAGTGTAAAGTTTGACGGACGAATCTTAACGATGTGACTTAAGCTTGGCAAATATAATCCCCGCTATTCGAGACACAGTTGACGGTTTCTAAGGTTAAATGTCCCGCTTGTCAAGTGAGATTCTCTGCCACAAGATCGCAGCACTTTCAGGAATAAAATTTATTCCATTAATAACTAGGAAACTTTTGGATGGATTTCAAATCTGAAAATTGAAATGTACATCGAAATAACAAATACATATAGAGTATTATGTTGCATGTTATTTAAGTATATTATGCCCTTTTAAATTTTTTTTCTGAAATTTATTTTGTTTGGAGAGTCTCCTTAAATGATAACTATCCCGTCTGAAATGTGTCCGGCCACTAGGTATAGGCTGTACGCCTATACGACATCATTCTCCCCAAATCATCAAAGTGTGACACGATTAATTATGTATTTTTAAAATAAAGGGATTCAAAGCTTTACGTGATCCTGCATGCGTTTGTTAACTAGATGAAGTCTTAAATAATAATAATAAAAAAGTAATATATAGACAGCTATGCTTTTTTTAGTTGCAAGTTTTTTAATGTTCTGAAAAAAAAAAAAACACAAAAGATCCGAATTAAAAAACTGCAAGATGAATACTGTAAAAACGATTTACTTAGAACTTCAAGCCAATCTATGTTCTAAATTGGTATCAATCAGAAATTAAGTTACTGAAGGGGCTAATCCTTGAAAAGTGCGAAAGTTATGACGACATACAGACAGGTGTGAACAAAACAAATGCTTCAAGTTGGTAAAAAATAATTAAATACATAAAAAATTAAAATATTAAAAAAAATTGAAAACAAGCCTTGTTTGAATGAGGCATTGATATTAAGCCAGTCTGGATATACGAACTGCAGTAAATTGTGAAGCGTGTTTGTTGAATACACTAATTAATAGTGATGAAGTGACTTGAGAAGCGAATGGTTTTAACTGCAGACCGAACCCATGTTGCCTTGTCAGTGTGCGGTGAGTGAATCACCATCATCTTAATTCAAGCTCTTCCTCGGTGGCTTGTGTGGGCTTCCTCCTCACGTGATGGAATGACATAATGCGACATGCAGGAGGAGGACGGAGAGAGAAAGACAGTGCGAGTCGAGCGCCACGGACGCCTCCGTATAGTTGACGAGATGATGAATATCAGAGGCAACACCCGAGGATGAGGAGCAAGTTACTTACTTTTTGCCCACTTCAAATGTGCCAACGTCTAAAAAAATCTATGTAAAGGTTGGCAGTACTGCTACCATATTATTACGCCGAGTTAAAAACGCAGATTCAAAAAAACGTTAAACCAGATTACTCATTGTCTTATGTCACTTACAAAATGTATTAATACTTTTACCCAAATTAAAATCTCATTAGGTAAACCGACCAACTTTATTAAAAATTTTTAATAATATATTTTTCGTAGACATAACCGTCAAACATGCTGAACAGCATGTGGTTCCGACATTAAGGGGCCTCCCTAGATGGCTGCGTTTGTGTGTATGAGGCAGGAGTGGTAAGGTTGTCGTTGACCGACGTATATAATGCATTATCGCCTCTACGCGCAAGCTACTCAGTTGGCGTGCAGTGCTTTACTGTTATATTTTTTCCTATGGGACTTCAAGCGATGACCACATTATTTTATTTATGGATTGCATAGTTCAAAATCTAACGCTTGTTTCTTTAGTTGTGTTTTTCGATTCTGGTTGTTATTTTTTCCTGATATGGCAGTCTGGAAAGCCATTTTGACCATTTTAAGGGACTCGAAAATTATGTTTCTAATAAATGTGCGGAATTTTTAAAACTCTAGAGACATAGGTTGAAATGAGTGTAATTTCTGTAGATCTATATGTAATGCGTGTTAAATAGTTTCCTAAAAAGAAGAGTTACAAAAGAGTAGTCGTAACTCGCTGCAGCGCGTTCGAAGCGCTGTTAGGGAGGCACCTTAAATATCTATTGTTATTTATCATACCCTTTTAAAACATTTCTGTTATGTTTCTATTTTTTGCTGCCGAACGTAATGACTAATATGTTTCTATCTATATAAATAAGTATCGGTTTCTGTATAGTGGCAATACTGGACCGGGCAGTGGAACAATATCTAATCGGAAATGGAATGAGTTATGTTTACCTGTGTCCAGTGCCTGCTCCATCACAACTCAGCGTGATGCACCCTTGTTATTGCGAAGTGCAGAATAAATTTCCGTCGTTTTACCGCAAATTTTAACGTGTTTAACCTGCAGATCGTGTGCAAGCGTTGGACTGGCTCAATACGTCAAAAGTTATTCTATACCAGTGGGCTTTTCCAAGTAATGTTACTAATAGTTACCAAGCAGCAACAGAATACAGATACTCTGCTCCCAAGCCTAATCTTTTAGCAGTTACATTTTTAAAGCATTTTAGAACGTAAAGTTGATCTAATAATAGCCTAAAATTCTGTTCTGTTGATCGAAACTAGGAAACTGAGCTTCGTTGCTTTGAAATTTCGGTCCAGAATGTGTATCCGTTTATTCTTCAGAAACACGTTTTCAAATGATTAATAACAATAATTTTTCTTTGAACGTACATAACGAACTAGAAATAAGTAAATCACGAAGTCATTGCGGAGTCCGTGAACGGAAATGTCTTCTTGTCACAATAACAGCGTTTACTTTTAACCTTGTATCACACCTTTCCCTTTTACGTATTGAAAATTATGTCTTTATCTGTCTGTATCGCAGTCCACGATAGCAATGCTTTTAATGAATTTGACGGGCCGAGCAGATAAAAAAATAATACATATAGTCGTGGCTTTTGAGAACAAATTATACGTATATTATATGTATATCACGACGTATAATAACTTATATTCACTGAAGAATGTTGATTGGTTGCAACTGTACGTTAAAACTTTATTTACCCCCAAACCCATCGCACCTTTCTTCGAATGGTCTTTCCTTACTTTTCTCGGTGACGCCTAGAGTGTGGGACATTCCCGAAATTACGGAGTTGCATACATATTCTTGTACACCTTCACAATTTACACACAGACTTGTACTTCAAATATAGGTATAATAAATCTGTACCACAATCATTCTGCTTAACATATAAGTTAGAAGATCTTGCTCACTGCTTGGAGTTATGGAAAATTTACTACCTGTAGACGGTTTTACTATCTATTCTGAAAAATATAAAATTTGTGGAGTCGCTATGACATAATTTGCAATCGTGTAGTTAATGTATACGTACTTGCACGCGTGTGGTCGGTGTTAAAATTAATTTTGTAAAGCATTTTACAGTGGTACGAGTTTGTGAATGTAATGACATGTGTTGTTAAATTATCTGCAATCAAGGGTGCAAGTATGAAAAAGAGGAACATTACAAATTTGCACACGAAGTCTACATAACTAGCTGGAGATCACGCCATAGTTAAGTCTACTGACCTCTTGCATAAACAATACAGAAATAAAGCCTTCCGTAAATGGCGTTTCTCCTGATTATAGGCTAACTACGCTGGTTATCAGAAGCTTTGGTCTAATCAGACATAGTGTGAAAATTTACTATGCGATGGTTTAATACTTTATACGGGGTACTGTAGAGTAAGCACGTTAACGCATATAATCTGTAAACAAATGTGTACATGTTTGTATTGTAAGCATACTTTTGTAGGCCGTTATGAAGTACAAGAACATTTGTGTAGATTTAATGACTGTAGTTGTATACCGGAATTACTCCAACAAACTGTAAAATTAGGTAACAATATTTGTAGTGCCAATTTAGACGTCTTTTAGCAGTGTTGTCCCAATAAAGACGTTATATAACTATATAAGCGAAGGCACAAACACTTATGCATCATACATGCATTTGCTGTCATAGTGAGTCAAGAGACAGTGTCATGCGCGTCTGAAAGCCAAGGTGGTCAGGGGTTTATATATGCGGAAGTTTCTTTAAGAGGTTTCTTAGAAATCAAATGTGTGTCGGTCCACTGCCAGTCATTTCGCCGACTCTACGCTTGTGTACTGACCAAAACGTCATACTATACTGAATGTTCACTAAAGTATGTTACAAACTTTGCCAGATGATTCCTTGGAAAAATGAGGTAAAGTTATGTGTGAAAGTTACTGGTTGGCACAAATCTTAAGGGAGAAATTCGTGATTTATAATTTGACGAAGTTATGCAGAAGGGAACTATTCCACAAATTAATGGAGCTGAGATATTCAAGGTCAAAACCTACCGTGCCCATGGTAACCTTGTAGAAACCACTTTTTCTGGCCTTTTATTTTTATTCAGATATTTTGATTTAAAACTTGGTTTTTCTAGCATATACTTCTTACTTTCTTCTCCTACTTGGTATGATTATCGCAAAATAAATTGCTTTGTAGATTGGTTCCATTCTGCATAACTATATCCAATTGACACTGAAAACCACCAATATTAGTTAAAATGACCAAAGTCAAGAAGGAATAATTAATGACTTTCCTAGTGTGTGATATATAACAAGATCTGAAATCTGTAAAAAAAAAAAAAAAAAAAAAAAAAAAAAAAAAAAAAAAAAAAAAAAAAAAAAAAAAAAAAAAAAAAAAAAAAAAAAAAAAAAAGAAGGGTTCGAAAACTTTTCACCTTCATTACATAATGGGGTTGATTAAGATTTTTTGGGCATAGAAATCTTATCGTTGGAATTTTGGGCTATAAAATGACACAGTTTGTAGCGAAAGGTTCCAATGGACAAAATATTTCTCTTATCACACACCCTCTAATGCACCGTTTTTTATTTAATGGAACATAAGTAAGAAATTGGAAACTTTACAGGTGGCAACAAGCGATACATGGAGGTTTGAGCATCCGCACTTTCTAATAAAGGTAAATGTTTTCTAAACCATTTTTTCTGAGATTGAGATCTTGCTATTAACCAGCACCCGGAATGTCATAGTTTATTTATCCTTACTTTTGGTTATTTTAACAAATGTTGACTCCAATGCCAATTTTCAATCGCAAAGAAAAACTTGTATATGTTACTTTACCTCATATTTTACAAGGATTCATCTCGTAAAACGTGTAACATTCTTTCATGAACACTATGTGTAAGTGATAATAGAAGATATCTGTTGCAGTTCAGACATGGCCAATGAAAAGACTCTTCGTCAGGAGAAGGTGATAGTGGTGTCACTGATTTTGAAGGCCACTGGTCGCACGCAAGACATTGAAGCTATGAAATGTCTTCTTCCTAAGTGATGAGTCATAGTACACGATTGACACCCGCTTGTATGTGTTATGGGCCTAATGAATATCCGGCGGATTTTGTTGGCTTTAGTGTTTTTTTACACAACAATTTTGGCGGTGATGTGTATTATTTTAAATTATGCTGTTTTGTTTAATCTCTGGTTCAATGAACGTCTGACATGTACTAAGACATTTTGGACAGAAGTCTGATTCCTAAAGGGTTGCAGTAAGCCATTTGTATACCAGCGCGATAATTATTTTATCGATAAGACGAGAGAAATAACTTTCTGGTTTGAAGGTGGTCAGTATTGCCTACTCGGGGCACCTGATCGAATTTAACGTTATTGGCGTGAGTTGGAGTGTAATTTTCATTTTAGACCCGTTATAAAACAGACATTAACTCTACACCGTACTTAAAGAAAAATGAAAACAAGAAAACATATTCTTTCAAGTGGTGTAGCGGAGATCTTGGCTCGAAGGTTTTTCACTGAAGCGTCAAGAAAACGTAGGTCATCGTGATAGTTAACCGGCAAGCGTCTTCGAAACCAGTTATTAGGTTGTCTGTCAGATGTCTTTGGCCGTTTCATAGTATGATGGAAGAAGAGATTTTTGGCCAGCAGTTAACATCTAGGCCTTTAGCGTTGGTGAAGGGTGACATGAAGCAGTGTGGGGCAACGCTGGAATGAGGGGGACGAGAGAAGTGAGATATCTCCGAGAAAACCGGCCGACCAGCGACATCGTCCAGCATGATTTTCACATGCGTAGATCCGGGGACTGACCTCACCGGGAATCGAACCCGGAACGCCTTGGTGAAATTTGTATATTGGGGAGGTCTTCATAAGCGAACGAATGCATTAGGTAGTGAAATGAATATTTGAAAGCTGCTCCGAGTTCAAAGCTTTCCTAAACGTTATAAGAACATAACATTTCACAGCAGTTAATACTTATTATATAGTGGCCGGAAATTTTCGCGGATTCATTGACCTGCATGCTAGAATGCTCTGTCTTGTGCATACTCGAGCTACTCAGTGGAACAGCGGACAATGAACCAATAGACTGGGCTTGAATATGCATAGGAAAGTGGATTCTAACATGCAGGTCATTGAATCTGCGAAATTTTCCAGCTCCTAATTATATATAATTATATTTTAAAGTCACTTGAATATATGTGTAATTTTGATCACACGTGCTAATTTTAATTAAAACACAAGACGAATTTATGTGATAAATTATACACACAGTCTCCGTGAACTTGACAGTAAAATACTAAATCATAGCCGTATGAGACTGTCTTGTCTAATTTTTCTGTATCAAAAGGTGAATGTTGTGCTGTCATCATTTGCTTCGTATTCATAACTCCCCTTGTAATTACCAACTACTTGTTTTCCAGGGCTTGGAGGAGAGTTAATGCTTTAATTTTATTTCTGCTGCTTGTTTGCTAGGGGACAATTTTCCTTGGGTTGGCTTTGTGAAAGTTTAGTAAACGTAGTGGGTTATTTATTTTATTATTATTTTTTTTTGGCATGACGAAGTTACAACACTGGCCTTTATTTACTCTTAACCGCTAGAATATAACTACACAATTAAAGACAACACTGGGAAAAGTAATCGAAATTAATTATTAACATGATAACATAAAGGTCCCACAAAAAGTTTAAGATAAGTTGTTGTAGTCTAAAACACACGGTTGAAAATACTTGGTATGTTTTTCTAGATTATATTTGACGAGGTCTACGAGAGACAATTTAGAGATCAAGAATATCTTAATTGCAATAAAAATTATGAATGGTTGTGTAGTTTCAGAAATAATTAAATTTTATACATTTCATTATCTTCACTCTATATTGAAAAGTAGTAAGTTATGTTTTTGAAAAACTCCACTATTTCCACAACGGAACCAGCCTGGTGATAACAGATGGGTTAAACGTAATTTCAGAGGCAAACTAGGACGGATGTGAAATAACTGTAAACCGGGAAAATTCGCGGGTTGACTGACCAGGAGGCTAGCCTTAAAGAATATCTGTGGGTTCAAGCATGACGTGAGCTGTTCATAGGCTGCTCGCTTACACAGAGATACCACATGATTAGGTCTGCAGTTAGTTGATTCCTTATTAATAACTCAGCGCACTCCAGAAGGTGTAAAATAAGTCAAGGAACAATGGCGAAAATAACACAAACATAGATTTATTTGAAGTCTACCTTATTCCTAAAAGAAAACGCGAGTTTTTCAGGTCTCTAGAAATATCATATGGACGACATGATTGGCCGAGTGTACAGCAGGCGCTCTGGCCACCGGGCGGATTGTTGTTCAGGGAAAACCGGTAACGAGTTTTGGAACGAATCTGTTCGAACAAGGTCACATACACCACACCCGTGCGAGTTACTGCAGGCGCCGCCTCACACTCGCCGGCAATGCATAAAGGGAGAGAATCCTCTCTCAGTCCTTTATAAGGTGTTCATAAAAACTCGGGGGGGGGGGGGGGGTAGGACAAAATTTCAACTTAAGGAGGCGCTTAACCGAAAATGTATTTATTTTAATTTTTTAATATTTGTATGATATATGGTTTGGTTTGTAGACATACGTTGTGACTATTTTTTACTGTAATGAAAAAATTTCAACTTTCATAGTTTTATTCGTAATTGTATGTCGAAGACCAAATTTGCATAAAACTGTGTTATGCTTTAAACGAAAATCATGTGGCTTACCGATCTTCAAAAAACTCGCACTGAATTACGATGTTGTAGGCTACAAGGTCTCCTACAGTAAAACAACAAAAATTGTATTTAAAATGCTGAAATTTGAAATTAAAATTTGTAACATGTAAGATTAAAATAGACTACAAAAACATTTTATTTAGCTGTGTTATTATTTTTTTATTTTATATAGATGATCTTGTTATCCACAATATCGTTATTCAGTGTGAATTTTTTAAGTTCGGCAAATTATTTGATTTTCTTGTAAAACATAAAACCGTTTTATACATAATTTGGACTTTGACATGTCATTATAAAATAACTATGAAAGTTGGAAAATTTTCATTACAGAAAAAAATTGTCATAGTGTCTGTACAAAACAAACTATATTTCATACAAATATAAACATTTTTAAAACAACAAAAATTTTTGGTCAAGCATACCCTTAACGTGTGCAAACAGTGACTAACGCGCGTCATAATAGTTACAAAAGCAGCTTCTGGATCTACGTCTTGCTTCCCTACTCCTAGAGTAGGGGTTAAATAGCTGTTTGCAAACGAAAGTCGCCATTTGGCGCGATATACAGTATATAGCCCATATATTGCACATAACCAAAAACCACTACGAAGTAAAACTGCATACAGTATGTTTTAAGTATCAAAGAAATAAGCACGAAACGAACACAAAACGTTATAGGATCTATAAATAAAATAACAGCGTAAAGATGTGTTATGCAAGTCGCATTTGGCAACATATTTAGCATAATTTTTTTTTCCATCTTAGTTTATACCCTACAGAGAATTACAGGCGTTTATCACTGTCCTGGTGATAGACAAAACCCTTGTGACGCGACTGAGAAAACCTACCCTACACGTCGAAATAAACCGAAAATCGGACGTGTTCTCAACTCGGAAGACGAGATATGAATGACTCCGGCCTAGAACACCTGAAATCAAGATGGCGTTAAATTTGTATAAGATATGTTATGGGTTTTCTCCACAGCGTAGCAAACAAATCACATAATGTTTTTTTTTTAATCGAAGGAAAAATACACGGAAACGGAAAATTTTGCACAAACCTTTGAGTTAGATTACCAAAAGTAATTTTTTTTATATTTTGCATTGGTTTTGATTTTTTCCTTCAATTTTGCCCTTTTCAGCGTAATTATTTTCATTTGAAACAATTTTTCGAGCTTTTTTGTGTTTTATCCCTGTGGAAAATTTCCATTAATATTTCGATTTGAATGTAACCGTACATTCTATTTGTACCAGCTCGCTGCAGCACAGGGAGTGCTACGGTCTTGGTGTCTTTTTGTATTTAATAGGCTACTTTTCTCTTTATTAAATACATTGAAATATTGAAATGGCGCTGCACAATCTTGGTAAAGGAAAATGAGGAGGGGGAGAAATACGTCGGTCAGGGCCTATTTGAGGAACCATCCCTGCACTCACCCGGAGTTATTTCGAACCCTGTTAAACCAAAATAGGAATGTTCGGAGCCGGGAATCGAACCAGGATTCTCCGTTTGCGAGGCCAGTGTCTTACTCCACCTCGCTCATACATTTTAAAAAATGTATTCAATTTAGGAGTTATATAATCGAACTGAAATATTCGCTTAATCCACGGGGTTGAATCATGATTATAAAATTTTGTTTTTTAGAACACAGCTTGAACAGTTTTAAGTTTGAAAATTGGTTCACTCGTTCTACAGAAATTAAAAAATAAAATCAGTTCATTTTGGTGTTGCCTCGTGGTGGTGGCATTCACAATTATTGTGGGGACATTTAACCTTAATAGGCGCGGAAAAGTATCTAAAGTATTCACAAAGAAACCATGTCCTGAGTAATTTTCTATGTGCATTTAAGCGCTGTGTGTAATTTTTGTTAGAAATTAGAAAAAGTTAATTTACAGCAAATAAGTACAGTACGTAATGGATTAACTGTATAAACGTTCCTAGCTTAATTGACATAAAATACAGTGTGTGTTTGCTTATTCACTATCTTCGCCCATGCATACTTGATGTACCTTGTTTTGTAACGAGTCTGGTGAATATTCTGGTTTGGTCGACTTAGAACAAGGGGTTGAGGAGTAGAAGCAAGGAACTGCCGCCATGTTGTGACGTCACGTCTTATATAGTTTTTTTTTCTTTTTCATAAAAAATTTTCTGTTTTCCCGGAAAAATTTTCAAAATTTCCCGAACTTCTACAAGAATTTACAATACTCTAACTTTACTAATTTTTTACAATTTTTTCTAAATTCTTAGGAGGCTCGGGCAGGATTTCAGAGTTTGTGGCGGATAGCATATATAATGGCAAGTATTTATAACTGCAGTAAGTAGTGTACACAGAACGATTTAAAAATAAATTAACCTGTAATAATATTCTCCTGCTAACGTTACATAGCCAATTCAAGGAGGCTAAATGGAGTTCAGACACTGCGGTTTGCTGTAGCCGAAGTTTTATTATTTGTAAATTATAACATGGACCACTAAGAGTTGGTTAGATATTTGCGTCAATCAAAATTGCTACAAAGAAACGGAAATTTTGTCTTTTACCGAAGGCACGCGAAGTAACGCAGAAGGAAACACTTTTGCCGAACTGCTGCAGTCCATTAACAATATCGCTTCTTAACTGACGTTAATTTCTTCCTTCCCTCCCGACCGTAAATTGGTGAAAAAAAGGAGGGCATCGATTAAAACGAAAAAGTTTTTTTGTTACAGCAGTGAGTAATTTCCGCCCAGCTGTCGCCCTGCGCTCAGGTGAAGGTCTTCCAACCAGCTTGCCCACTTGGTTTCAGCCGTCCGTGCTGTAGTCTCTCGAACGAACGATTTCTTCTTCTATCGGGGTTTAAAGGGGAATGGTATGGAACTCAGCGCTAAAGTCATCAATTTAAAATTGAATATATTTTCGAAGCCAATTTGCAAAAATCAGAAAACAGCACTCCTAGACAATAGTTTATATCAACTTTCTCATCAAGAATTTATACGAGTAACAACGTATTTCTGAAAAACTTCATATGACGCCGAAATCTCGTATATTTATTACGCGGCGCAATATATCATGCGTAAGGCCACGATCTTGCATTTATTTTAAACAATTTCAAATAACTCAATTTTGCCAAAATTGTTTTTAAGTAATGTACCGTTTGCTAGCAAAATATTACTTTGCTTAAGTTTGACTTAGTTTGACAGTAAAAAATGTGATATTTCAGGGGCAAAAATCTAAAAATCCGTTTGCTGTATTGCAACAGAAAAATTCAGATACAAACAATGATATATAAGTGTTAAAACTGTAAGAATGAATTTTTTATATACTTATTAATTTGCGTTAAAAAATATTTTCGAAACTATTGCAAAACTAAAGAACGAGGCATTAACAATTGCATTATTCTGAGTAAATGTTTGCGCGTCAAGTTGAATTGACTTTCGAAAACGTGTAGATTAAATGTGAATTTTTAGCGCACGTTTATCTACCATACACTTTTAACGTCTCGTCGACAGCGAGGTCATTAGAGACGGTTACACACAACTTTACACAAGGAACGGAACTGGAAGAGGAGTCGGCCATGGCTCATGTGAAGGAACCATCCCAGCATTTGCCTGTATTGATTTCTGGAATCCACGGAAAGCTGAAATCAAGATGACCGGAGCCTGGATTCGAACCCGGCTCATCCCGAATGAGAGTCCGTCGTGTTACCGTTGCACCACCTGGGCTTGGTTCTCAAGAACAAGTGCGCTATATGACAGTTATGTTGGCAGTGGCTTGTGTTCTGCTGTCTGTCATCGTTTGATGTCAGAGTTGTGTATGCTTCCAACATAGTTTCAACCTTACTAGTTCAGTCAGTCAGTTAAAACGTTGTTTCACAAAAAATATATAAATAAAAATGAATCGTGATTTAATTTCAGAAAATGCAAAATAACATAAACAATTTGTCAAAGTTCACTCGTTCGTGGGACACGCTACGCTAAGGTTAATTCTACTACAGGTTAGAAAGGAAACGTGTTTTCTTATGGGAGAGTTCGGCACAGAGAACATTTCTGCCGCTAGTTTCGCTGCCATCGCATGTGGACCAGAAAAATACGAAACTGTTGTATAATTAATTTTAAATAGGCTTGGAAATGACAGAATACCTTTAATGTAATTTTAAAGTGAAAATAAACCAGTTTTGCGTTTTAGATTATCAACTTTATGTAACTTAAAATTTAGGAAAGCTCTGTGATTGGTCAGTTTGCACCCATTAGCGATACTAGCGCTCAATTTTTCCTGTGCCAAACTTTTAACATTGATCTTCTGTATAGAATCAACCTTAACCACGCCAGTGACTCGTATCTTGCATGTAAGAAATAAACATAAATTGAAGTTACCTGAATTCACGTGGCAGTGGTGAATATGTGTAAGCCTGCCACTGCTTCCCGTGAGAATATTTTTTTTACTTAACTTTTTAGTAATTTTTGTTGTTTGACTTAGGATTTTTAATGTTTCATCTTTTTTGTTCATATACGTTTTTACCACAGCCACAGTCGACTCGTATCTATTGGTTGTTTTACTCTGTAGGTTTCTGGGATGACGTATATCAAAAATATTTAATCTGACGAAACAGTTGGGCAAGTCCTTTTTTGTGTACGTGTAATAATTAAAAGAGACAATCGGATAAAATTCCATTATGTATTCGCACCAACCACGTTCTTTTATGTACGTTTTTAATGCATTCCTTTGCTGTCTTGTGTAGTGTACAAATTGATTTATTGTTCCCAGTAAAATATGGGTCATATGCTTACACCTTAATACTGGTGGTACACATTTATTTGAATAGTGAATTTTTACGCTATCATAGTTCTAACGATAGGTAATAAGAGGGTAGGTAAAGTATATCTCTTTTATAAGTATGAACTCTTGGAATATCCGTCCTTCCGCTCTCACTATTTCTCTCTCTCTCTCTCTCTCTCTCTCTCTCACACACATTCCTTCTCGTCTTTGTGGAGCGAGAACCCGGTTACATGGACGCACAATAAAATGATCATTCTGAGGAGGCATCGACATGTTAACAGTTTTAACGTTTTGTCAAATATGTATTTTTAGACCATTATTAGTAGTTAAATTAGTACTACGTAGCCGGTTCTTTTTGATGGTGTTTACACCCGTATAATAACTTGCATTGATTGATATCATCATTTTGTACCCTCAAAATGTAAATTAAATAAGTATAAAATTGTAACTACTCATAATACAGAGTAGATGAAAATACCGATGATATCTTTGTGCAAGAGTTATCTCTCTCTCACACATAAGAAACAGGTTCCCGAATGTCTTGCGCTACACAAAATGCTTTTAGATGACGTAGTTAGAAGAGGACTCGATGATGTACCTGCCCACACAGCAGCATCCAGACCTACATTCTTGAGTCTGCATGTCCAACCTCTGACTGTACATGTGTAATGCGATTTTAATGCAAGCTGCTGCGATCGTATCTTTGCGGGCGTGTCATGTGGCCTCCAGGCGCAATGCTAATGTATTCCCACGTCAAGGAGTACATGCGGTTTAGAAACCACCTCTAGGACTGGTCTGGCCATCCGCTCTGCTCCATAAGGCCTGTTAGGTGGTTCGGAATGAAGTGAGCACTAATAAAAGCCCTGCTAAAGTTCTATTTTCATCGAATTCGTATCTTTCCGCGCGTACGGCTAACGATAGGACATGTCTAACTTCTTTGAACACGTCACTTATTGTTTGCGCGTATAAGATAAATTGTACAGTCAATATGAACCGATACAGTTTAATAAAAAAAAGTTAGTTATATAACATACAATTATGTCAATTTAGTTTGGTTTTGTTTCTGTATTGCTGTATTTAAATGGGAAAACCCGCGGAACTACGTTGTAGACAAGCAGTAAGGCAATTGTGTTTAATGTTGAATTACAAACAGTAATGTCTAGTGATATTTTCCAAATGTTAAATTTGTAGTGCTCAATTTATCCCGAATGACGTATACTGAGTCCGTCCAAAAGTGGGGCTGTATCTTAATTATCTTCAAGTATATCCGTACCCGTACTTGCCACCACCAGTGACGTCACACGTCACCAAGTATGCACTATCATTGTCTGAAATCTCAAGGGGCTCTACAGTCAAGTATACGGAGTTACCTGTTGGTTGTTTAAGAATACTAGCTTCGGCCGCCATATCGATTTAAGCTGTTTATTATGTTTTGTGAAGTTGTTGCAGTACTCCATGTAAAACATTTGTATTCTTAAAATGTCCTTCAACAATAGCATGATATTGAATGTGCACCATCGGTTTATCTTTGAACACTGCAGATTTTTACCGGAAAAATTATGTACCAATTAAATTATTTTTTTAACATTATCAGATTTTTTATTTTTTTTTATCAGCTCAGTACAGGAAAGTTTACGTAATAATTATTTGGATTTAATTACTACTAATTAACGTTGTAAATAATATTAACCTGATTATAACTCAATTTACGTTTATTTTCTGTTAGCTTACTGACGTTTCCACCAGAGTCTAGTATGGAAAGGTGTTAACTTGTCCGAATAATCTCAACAAGTACGTGTCGCATCCTAGTAAGCTTATGTGCGTACTGAGTGAGTATGTACTGACTGTTCGGATACAGCCTGAGTGTCTGCTCGCGGTTACTAACTGCTGTGCAATGGATTAGCTTTCACGTACCCTTTTATCTGTTCCAAAAGTCCACAAAGTAATTTTTCTTAAAGTGTCTTGCTTTAATTACTAACACCAAAAATACTAATCATAAGCGTGCTTGACACGTGCTGTAATAGATGCTCTAGTTTTGTGACAAAAATCAATGTAAAATTAAGTTCAGGTTCTACGAATTTTCAAAGGCATAGCTTGCATACCTGTGTGTTTTATCGTTTTGTAAAGCTGTTTCTTCTTTGTTTGGACAAACTGTATGCCGTAACTGTTTTTTTTTTGTAGTTTTCGTCGCACACTAAATTAATTCGTAATGCGCGATTGTTTCGTCCATGATTAGCGATAGCGCTTCATAACAGTGCCACGAACATAATTAATGTCTGCGTTCTAGAGCAGTAATAATTTAAGAGTAATTTATTATTTATTATGTTTTAGACGTGTTTGAATGAGGGCATGTCAAAAGGTGTTAATAAGGGTGTTCTGGAATTTTACCAAACATTGCTATACCTCAACTTTCTCGCAAATAAAAAATTTCAGACTTCGTAATTCCACTTCTAAGAGATCATGCCAAAAGCCACGGTTCTACTGTTCTCTGTTCGTACTAACAATACCAACATAAATGCAAATTTGACAGTCAAATAAAACACAGAGAAGTTTTAGCGTTTTTAATATTATTGGTCTATTTCGAAAATTTAAAAAAAAAAAAAATACTCGCTAAACAATGTATAAATAGCTGTAAACGACATTCCATTTAACGTCTAAAATATGAGCAGATTTTGGTTCAACTGTAAAATTACGCATTTTTACTTTCCCATATTTGTCCACAGAATGTGCCTATCATGGAGTCAGTCTCAAAATGTTATCCCGGGGTATCGTTTTAAATACATCTCATGAAAACATGTGTTCACGATAATTCTGAAATATAGGCGGTAGTTATTATTTGTTGGTGGTTTTTTTCGCCATCTTGCAGTTTGAATTTTTACAGTCGAATAATAAGCAGCATTGTTCACGGATATAGGTGATTCGTGGAAAAATGAGCTCTTTTTATTAAAGTCCTAGATACAAATACCGAGTGAGGTGATGCAACAGTATCACGTTAGACTCTCATTCGGGATGATCCGGGTTCGATCCCCGGCTCCTGATTTAGATTTTATATGGTTTCTCGAAATCGCTCCAGGCGAATACTGGGACGGTTTCTTAACAAAGGCCATGGCCGACTCCTCTTCCAGCTCCTGTCCACGGTCGTAGAAGAACAGGTCTGGACACTCTTCTATCTACCAATGTATTTTACTTGACCCCCTTGTTGTTTGGCTGGAGTTCACCAAGTTACCGAGAGTGTTGTGCGTCTTTGGCGCTGCAGCCAGGGCGATCGGGCTCAACCTCCACCCACTTTTTTCCAATGTTTTCATTATAAAGTAAATAAAGATTGCTGGAGCCATGCTTTAGGATTGTGAGCGTAGGAAGTATTACATAAATTGATAAAAATAATACGTATTGATAAATTGTTTATCTTGATAATGAAAACACTGGAAAAAAGTGGGACGGAAGTGGGCGGAGCTTGAACCCGACCGCCCTGATTGCAGCGCCAAAGACGCTCAACACTCTCGGTAACTTGGTGAACTGCAGCCAAACAACAAGGGGGTCAAGTTTCCAGACGAATGTCCAGACCTGTTCTTCTACGACCGTGCTCCTGTCATTATACCAGGCTGTGTGTCACCTTTTCTAATGACCTCGCTGTTGACGAGACGTGAAGCCCACTTATCTTACCTTACATACAAACATATCCTAACAATTAATTATATAGTACAAGTGTATAAATTGCACTGTACTAAAAAGTTAACGCCTAAGCAAAATAAAAAAAATAAAAAAATAAAATAGTTAATCTATATAAGGCGATCTGCGAAAGTGAATACTTTATCGCGAACAGAGTATAACGATACGTAGAGACATGCAAAATTCGCGTTATCATTTGGTAGCAGAGTAAACGTCACTTTCCTGTACATAACTGAGCATAATCTCCGATTCAGTTGGCCACGAACTTTTATGTGTTGTCATTTATGTGTATTACGTCTTTAGAGAGATTGGCCTCTCTATCGTGTAAGCATTCTCCGCGGTAAGTCACGACAATATAGTCCAGCGGGAGACGTCGAACGAGCCTATAGTCACTTGGAGCCTAGTTAGCTGTCAGAAAATAACGCGAATTTTGCATGTCTAGTGATATGAAGAGCGCCTCTTGCTTAATTGTGTCAATTTTTGCGACATATCATATCAGAGAGTGATGCTTAACTTAGTGTGAATGCAGCCTGTGGTCCGTTATAAGTAAGTTGTCGTTCTTTTTCGTGTCGCTTCATGGCGCAGCTGATGAGTCGAGCAACCGGGCTACAGCATCTCGACCCTCCAGGGAGCTTGGTGGCTCTCTTTCTCTCCTGCCCGTCTCTGTTACATGATTGGCCCGGCTCTATAAGGGAGAAGCTTCATTCTCCCCTCGGCATTCTGTAGATTACTCGCGTCACACTGGCTCTTCCTGTCTCCCTCAATCATCGTCTCTACTCGCCCTCTGTAGTTGTTCAGGGACGTCTCTGTGCAGCAAGGTCACCTCGTTTCCGTCTGGACAGCCCTGGCTTCCGAGCATCGTTTAGGATACCAACTTTCCACTAAACATTGGGGTTTTATAATTACTTTTCACTTTATGATATTGCATTTGCTAGCCTATACCATTTGCAATACCACCGCAGCGTTTTTTTATTTTATTGTAAGTTGGAAGTAATTTTGCCATTTTGGATTTATACAATTTTCATATTAATTTTTGTTTCTCATTTCTGAAAATGTAACTTTGCTAGAGCTTAAATTATGTTCTTTCTATAATTTGTGACGTCACTAACTCTGTTACGGCGTCTGAAACCGCCCAAAGTAATCAATCAATATTCTGCTCAGGACGTGTAGAGTAAACTAATCAGGTATTCCGTCAATATTAATTTTAAATAATCCACATTGTCTTAGTTTCCAGTGTTTCAGGCGCATTAATGCAACCCGCAAATCCCTTTCGAATCGAGGCAAATCTTACTATCGCTATAGCAATAAGAGCATTACACATATAGGTCGTTCGGAATAAAGTGAGCACTAAAAATTTAACCTTTGAAAAATATTACTAGCCGTTACTGCATGTAATTCAGCATTAATTATAGTGCCCTTACTGATTGTATGGTTGGTAACGAAACTACGCAATATACTTCCATGTATTTTTATTTAAAGTACAACAATACTGAAACAAAATCAACTGAAATAAATATAATCGTATTTTATATAATTAATAAACTAATTATTTTTACTAAACTGTGTCGATTTCTACTGACTGCATGATTTATCTTACGCGCGCAAACATCAAGAGACGTGTCCAGAGGGATTGGACGTTACCCGTCGTTTGTCGTTACGGGTGGAAGGATACGAATTATCTGAAAATAGAACTTTAGCAGAACTTTTTTGAGTGCTCACTTTATTCCGAACCACCTATATCAACATTTTCTTCGCGTATTTTTATAAAAGACATAGTCGTTCTTATTTTCGCTGCTTTCGACGAAATCGAGTCTAACTAATTGTTGAGTACAAATTTTACAAATTTGTTTTTGTATCGTGTGCATAATACAACAGTTTGTTACACTTGATTTTACAGAATGCAGTTCGAATAACTGCTGTGTCTGTAATAAAATGCTAATACAATTTTGCTATGCACAATACTTTCATTGCTATAAACATAGTAAAAAATAACCTTGGTTTAAATTGGGGGTATATGAGGGTTGCAAGGTGTGCCTGAAACACCGAAACAACCTCCCAACGTAGCCAGAATTTTAATAATGAAACACTGATGCATTTTATCGTCAAATTCATACATTTGAGTTGACATCTGTCCGTTTCCATAACGGGTGCCTTCTTAAAAAAAACACCTCCACCTACTTTTACTTACGTAGTGTCTGTTTGAGAATAGTGTTGAAGAATAGTTCCTATTTGTAATGTGATTTTGGGAGTGCGAATAGTGCATATTGGGAATGTTTTCTAAGTCACTCTGATCTCGTACACGTCTAAATTTTCAGGACTGTTGTTAGCCGCGCCTAATATTTTATATTTTGTATCCAGCCATAAAAAATAGAGGGTCCGAAGTTGCTAATGGGAAGACTGTTGTACGCCAGCTGAGCGCCTATACATAGATGCCATTGGTCAGTGTGTGAGAATAGGCTTTATGGACCTAAGCGTCGCAGGTCCCGATCGCTGAAAATAGCCATTTGATTGTAAGATCCCGTAAGGAGTACGAATAGGTACTATGTCGAGCGGACTACTGGAATACTCGATTGTCAATAAAATCTGAATTACTCATAAAAATTCGATGAGTTTTTTTTTGCCGAGTAGATATTTTATCAGCGGTCGTTTATTTATATAGCACTATGCGGTAATATGCCTTACTTTCGAGTAAAAAAATTAAAAACTGTTTTTTTTAATTAGGGCTCGAAACCACAAAATCTACAAAAATGGAAAACTGTAATTTTTATAATTTTTAATATGATAATATCTAGGCCTGTATGGTAACCGAATTTGAAAAATATTCGCGTTTTGATTTGAAAATAATTTTACTATCCGAAAATCTCTGCGCGAGAGCGTAAGATGCTGAAACGGCGTGCAGTGGTATCGTAGAACACTCGTTGACTGATATTTTCAGTGGTGACGCCATCTTTTTATTGGTGGCAAGTTTTAAGTAAAGTCCAATACACTTTAATATCGCAGTTTCACACGAATCCCGTGAGTAGTAGTTAAGATGTAATAGCTTGAAAAAGCTGTTTTTAGTCATTTTAAGGGGCTCCGAAATGAGCTTTCTAACTGACGTGATATTTTGAAACTACCATTCCGAGATCGTTTGAAGTGTTTGTTCTTTTCTTAAATGCATACTTTAGAAACACGTTGAGAAGTTTCTTAGAAAAAATGAGTTCTGGTAGCACGCTGCAAGTTGTTTACAAGGCAGGCAGGCTGGCAGGCGCCTTAAATGCATTTATGAAAAATAGACAGTTCATTGCCTTTGTCTTCTTAAACGCGGCACTGCAAGTGCACTTAATATAGTATATGTTTTGGTTCTTTTCTAAATTTACGAAGTTGCTTCTTTCGTTACGTATTAAATGTTATTAATGATGGAGTAAGTACTAAGCGTTTTTTTTTTCCTTTCCGCCAATTTGTATTATATTTTTTCCACTGGTTACTATAAACTTGACAGTGTAGTAATCAGAATTTATAGATTTCACACTACCCAATATTTTAGGTCTGTAGGATTTTAAATGTATATTTATCACATCCGCTTTATTTTTCATTGGTGGTTCAAGAATGAGAGAAAAATTCTTTATTTTCCGTTATTGGCCAAAGGAAGGTACCAGTAAAAAGTTAGGACAGTTGAACATTCGGACAGTTTATACCGATCTCAGTTTCGTCCATCTGGCTTCACTTATCTCGGCAGAAACGCGGTTACATATTCGTCCTGGTGGCAGCAAAGCGGAGCCTTTTTTCTTTACTAGAGCGGGGCGCTAACTCTTGTATTATTTACTACAGCCGCGGTACTTTACGACCCTCGGTTGCCTCCCAGATGGCAACTATTTACAACTGCGGACGAGTCGGCTTAATTTCGCGCCGCATCCCATTGCGCGCAGACTGCGCTGCAGAACCGCTTATATCCGTGCGGACACGCATATTTTCCGCTGTACACAAAATAATGTTGTATATATTTGTGTATATATTTTTTTGTTACTTTTTTTTTACTGTTAGACATACCGGTTTGTATTATAAACAAGTTTTCCAGTCTATTCCTATCACTTATTTTCCATGTTTAATTTGTTATCATTAGTACAATAGAGTAAAATCAGATAGTCGACAACTGTTGGCCAGTAATGGAAAACTAATGTTATGATGTTAGTAATATTTGTAGACAAATATTTTTCACATAGTTTATGATAATTTTCTTTGTTTAGACTTTGTAATGAACTATTTTGGTATATGTGATATGGAGATGCCTTTTTTATTATTATTAAGTATTGCAATGTAAACGCTTGTGTACTGTAGACATGCCACACGACAAATTGTTAGCCGGGCTAGGGCGAAATTATGCACGTGTATAAATAGATAATAATAAAATAATCACGTTTCGTATGGCAACTCATCTTCGCAGACTTTCGTATCATCACGCTGAAAAACGTGTCTTCGGTTTTTACAAAAATATCCTTCCAGCAAACACGAACTGCACTGAGTAATACGTTAACGCCTTCCAGGAACTTTGCAACAGAGGCGTTGCATGTTTACTTATGCGTATATTCGTTTACATTTGATTTGCGCACAAATACATGCTTAACAATAATTGTATTTGGTTATTCACCATTTAAAGTTTATATTCCGAAGTTTTTTATCTGCCTTCTTTGTAAAGCAAATATCACCCGAGATTCAATAATTCGTGTTTGCGATTGTCGGGTGTCACTGAAACTTTATAACAAACAAATAGGTATATACGTCACAACCACATCATGTCGTAAAATTGCGTAAAAAAGGAAGGTATAAATTACAGTGACAGTCGATTTAAGAAGAATTACGTAAACATTTCCCTAGATGTTAAAGGCTACCTTGGCTTAAGGTTTTTCAGGAGAATGAGATGGTAAGAGAGGAAGAGACGATAGAGAGATTTAATGATATGAGAAAAGTGGATAGAGAGGAATGGAAAGAGATAGGTGAAGACAGAAATAGACAAAGAGAGATGGAACGAGATGAAACGAGAGATAAAAATATATAGATTAGAGTGAGGGGGACAAAAATATATGTATATATGAACGAGAGAGAGAGAGAGAGAGAGAGAGAGAGAGAGAGAGATAGCAGTCATATTTGAGTAGTCCAGTTCCAAAACTCGTCTTGTCCATCACCAAGGAAAAATTAGTTCTGAACAGTTTTGTGCGCTGAAGTTGACGTGATGATAGTTTCCAAAAGTAGCCTTATTCAATAACATTGAAAAACTGCTTTGGCCATGTCACAAATGTGTTCGCTTGTCAGTTTTTCGCGATTTTCTCAGTTTTAGTGAAAGTGGACAAGACGAGTTTTGGAACTGGATCACTCATTTGTAATTGTGTGGTAGTTGTTGGTTATTCGGCTGGAGGCAAAGTTTAAACATGACGAATCAACCCTGGATTATGAGTCCGTTGATGGACGATAAAGGCAATAGGCAATAAGAACACGAAACAGTTGCAGTGTTAACAGTGAATAGTGTGTTGTTGCTACTCGAAATGATAGTGTTCACATCCTAGCGTGGAAATTTATTTCGGTACTTTTTTGTTCTTATTTGCCCAAGTTAGTAGAGAGAATCGTGTTGTCAGAAACGACGTAATGATGTGTAGGGAAAGGGAAGATATAAGTGACAGTTGAAGGTGCTGGTGGCTGGAGGGCTGGGCACGCTGTCCTCCTACACTGCCGTCTTATTACGTATCGACCCAGGCATAGCAGGGCGGTGGTCCCCAGACTGCTCGTCTCCTGGTGCGGCCCCGGCCTGTCTCCCTCCCCTCCCCCCTTCCTACGCCCTGCGAGCACGCTGACTACGCATATGCACGGGGGTAGCATAACGTCTTAATGTTGGCGAGGGTAGTGAAGCCAAGAGGAGGGAGAGGTAGCCACCACATTTTCCAGCCGCCATACTGCTTTAACCTCAAAAGTTCATATAAGACTGGAATTTTTGTGTTAAATTAATGTATTATGCTCTTTAATTGATGTTTTTGGTTGAAAACTCTATATTTTAACCCTGTTTACACACCTCCTAACTAATATTTCCTCAATTTTTTAATTAGTCGGCCATATTGGTACCAACCACGTCAAGCGTTTGTTTGGTTACAATTCCCAGCGACATACACCATCTGGACCCTTATAACATCTTTGCGCATATGCCTCTTCTACGTCTCGGTTTCAGTAGCCATATTGAATTTTATTATTTGTCGCTTTTTTTGAATTCTGGAAAGAAAAATGTTAAATATAAAATAAGCGATTATACATAAAATTTTATTTTCATTTCGCTACAGTACAGACCTTGCGATTTAGCTGTTAACGTATAATTTCGCCGCAATGTGTCTGGCAAATTTTTCTTATTCATAATTTGCCCGACAAACTGCGACCTAACTGTACATAACTATCTCTATTGCCATGCTGGTATTTCTGCTCAAGGTAAATAGGATTTGCGGTCTAGTCGTCGATTTAACATTTTCCTTCTCAGAATTCCAGAAAAAGCGAAAAATAATGAAATTCAATATGGTGACAGAATCCGAGCCTTAAAGAGGAAGAGATCATCGCCATCTTGACTTTTTGGTTTTCGTGTCATAACTGTTCGTTTGGATACATTTGTGGAACTTTGACCTAACTGCCGAATTGAAGACGTATTAATAGAATTTTATGTATCGTAAATCTTTTTTTGCTTTTACTGTTACAGATATGCTGTTAGAAAATTCATACTTTCTTAACTCCAATTAGATCTGTGACAACAGTTACGGTAAACAAAGTTGCATGATGTCTAAAATTCTGTCAATATATATTCTAATGATAGTTAGGCGACAATCTCTCCCTCGTAAGGCCATGTTCATCTGTTACTATAGCTTTTGTGATATTATAATCCTAAACAATAGCGTATGGCACAGATGTGCACGGCAAGTTCAGCCTTTTAGAAAGTCAACTGGTGTATGCAATTACAGGGTAGCCACATCTGATATTCTCATAAGGGTGGAATGTACCAACCAGCATTTGCTGTTGGTTTGAATATCTATATTTCATTAGGCTGTGCTGGAAATCGTGTTTTTTATGTCAATTAGTTTCCTATGTTTTCGGAAAATATTATTTCAAATATTTCATATTTAGATGCTCATTATTACCCCCTTAATATTACGTTTAGATGAGAAGTGCAAAACATGTTTTGTCATTTTTTTTTTTGGTGAGGAACACGCATGCGTAGTTTGTTCCCATATTTAAGAATCATGTGTGCAAACACACACAAAGGGTAGTATGTTCATTTTAAATAATAGCAAGCTACTTGTGCCATTTGTTCAAATGTACATTTATAAAAGCTTGAACTTGCAAAGTTGCATCTTTATGGCTCTGGATGATGTGCAGCAAGTAAACGCCTTAAACAAAAAGCATAAAACGATCAATAGGACCATTCGTTTCGCGCAAAACTCGTTTGAAAATAGAACGTGCTGTACCTTACTACAGTACATATATCCACCATGCGCGAGATACTGTCCCAAGAAATTGAGTACGTGCGAGCCACGTCTTCAACTATCTCGCCTTTGTCATCCTTCCTGTGAAGTCGCCGTGTTTGTGAATACCAACTAGGGAAACATCTGACAAGTAGTTTTCCTGAAGCATGTTCGTGTTCAATTGTGCACTTAGAAAGCAGCCATTCCGTTTGGATTCCTGCGAGGTGGAGGGGTAGGACATTTCAGATTGTGACGCGTTTGGATTCTTGAGTTTAACCATCATTAACAGTAGTTACGTTCCAGTCAATGCTAAGTCGTGTTCCAATTGCCATGTTAGTTAACTAAATTAAAAGTAGGCCTGACATATCGTTTTTTTTTTTTTAATATCGTATACATAGGGCCTACATGTTAAATTTTAGTATTGAGTTTCTAATATGTAACGATTGCCTAACAGCGTTCTACTAAAACATTAAAAAATATTTCAAATGTATTTATTAAACTGCAGCACGCATCATGTAAGTTGGCGGATAACGAGATGGAATGTGTTGCATATAATATTACTACCGTTTTAAATTCGAATGGCTAATTTACATAGGTCGATATCATTCCGGTATTTATAGGCTACTAGGTGTTTTTGCAGCAACCTGTACTTGAATTCCTTGGCTGTACCCGTCACTCAGTAACTGCCACTCGCCATCTAAGCTGGCGTACGACCGTGACGTTCCCACGTTGTATACTGTGTTTCGTATAACTTAAGTCAAATTTGACACATACTTACGGGTAACAGCTACTAATATTTTGTGATATGTGTCGCAGAGCAAGATATTTTTACTAGTGCTAAAATAAACCTGAGGTGGTCATTTCACCATTTGCACTGTAAATGTTGTCTAGCATTGTGACGGGACCGCGGTGGCCTCCCACCAAGGCGATCCGGGTTCAATTCCCCGGATTTTCGCATGTGGGAATCATGCCGGACGATGCCGCTGGTCGGCGGGTTTTCTCGGGGATCTCCCGTTTCCCCCGCCCAATCATTCCGGCGCTGCTCCATACTCACATCGTATCACCCCTCACCAACGCTCAAGACCTCGATGTTAAGCGCTGACCAAAACGTCTTCACTTCACCTAGCATTGTGACACAAGTCACAGAGTATTAACGGTTATTGCCCATTAGTAGGTATCAAATGTTACTAATGCTATATATGAAATACAGTGTAGAAGGGCTTAGAGTGAGTTGAAAGAAGACTGTCTTGTGTGTGTGGCTCACCATTCAGTGTTGCCAGATACACGAGAATTCTCGTATTTGTACGAGGATTTAGGGTGTTGTTACTCGATGTACGGTATATAATTGCTGTCATATGAGAGTTTCGAGACCAGAGAACTATTAATGGCCGGGCCTGTAAGGTGTTCGTAGCACCCAGGTGCGCGGAAAAAAAAAAGGTAATCAAAAGGTGTGGTACGAGAATTTTTATGCCTTGTCCAGAATTTTTTCCTTCATTATACGAGACTACTACGTTCATGATCCGGCAACCCTGCAGTCGACATGTGTGCACAGTCGCAGCTGGAGGCAGCTGGGATATGCCAGATGTTGACGGCAGTTGCTGCGGTTCTCTGGCTGCGGTGCCGAGTGGGGTTGCTTTCAAAATGTAATGGGCAAGGTGAAAAGGAAGGGAGGGGGGGGGTGATACTTTGAACTCGCAGCACTTCGAGGCGGCACCAAAGTTTGCAACATCCCGTCACCTGCTATCAGGCGTTTTGCTCTGATCATCTCGAACGATTAGTGACTCTTCGTGGTCGGCGTGTTTTCTTGCCTTAACATCTCCTCTCGTATTAAGAGGTATTGATCCTTGCCACCTTGGATTTATCTGTTCCTTCTCGATAACTTCTGTTCCAGTCGATGTATCAAAATTTTTGTCACTACAGGGCACAGATACAAACTTAATAGATTTTCTGTAATTGCTGGAACCATAATATATTCATTATTTTGCAGAAAAAAAAAACGGAAAAGGATTAATTGCTTTATTTACGGGCGCGACTACAGAGGCCACAAAATTAACAGAAACAATGCCATACGGATTCCAAACAGTGAATGAAACAACAAACTGTGCCTTGTCGGCGTGAAAAAAGTAAAACAATTTGTCTATTCCCTGATTTATAAGAAAAACCGTAAAACCGATGTGACAGGGATTAATCCCCCTTAAGTTGGCCTGATCTTGACATTTCTCTTGCCGTGGGCGAGATTTGGGGTGTACCTAAGGGCGTAGTCCTCTCTAAAATATCTCGGAAAGAACTACTGTTTTGTAAAGAGCACTGCAAATGTCAAAGGGAGGAGACTGTCAGGCTCTCCCTACCAAGGGGAATTGGTGTGGGGGGGGGGGGGAGCACGTGAATCTTCCAAGCAAATAAGTAATTATTTGTTACATAGCTTGGTTGCATTAATATCTGAGGATTTTTGTTATTATTTAAGGGCGATAGGCGTGGTGTACCACGTGCTTCAAATAGGTCGCAATATGTTCGTTTTTTTAATGTACTTGTGCCAGTGTAGAAAAAGACAACTCTTCGGATACGGGCGGAATGTTACTACTGTTAAGACACCATGCTCTCAAAAAACACTAGTTTCTAAGCCCTCCGGATAGAGGCAATGATTTTTGGTGAAAAAAATTATGCAACATTTTGTTTCAATGCCTCACGTTCACACCTGCAGCTCTGGTACGTAGTTATTGACAGCGAGCATTCGTGTAGAGGCGTCACTCATTTGACTGTACCAATGAGGATAACGTCACTGCGACACCTGCCGTCTGCGATTTGCGGGTTTATCCCAAATATATTTAGAGTTAAAAACAGCCAATCACTGACCATGAAGCAAAGCTGCAGATGTGCACGTGAGGCACTGAAACAAAATGTTGCATTAATTATTTTCACCAAAAATCATTGCCTCTACCTCCGGAGTACTTCAAATTGTACTAACCGTATGGATATGGAACTCTGATAAAAACGTGTATTGAACTTTGGTACAGACTTTCCACCGATGAAATTATTCGGTCACCGCTTAAAATACCGTGGTAAAATTGGATCGGAGGGAATCTTAGAAGCTAGCTCAGCGCTTGGCACGTTATGGCGATTTGGCGTTTGAAGCGCGTTTCAAAGTCGACCTCATAGTTTTGTCAGTTCAGAACCTGTAACGCTCAGTCAGGCGACTGCGCCCTTAATGTTAACTCGTTCATTCCCTTGACGATATAATAATGAATGCTGATATAGGCCGTTCGCGTTAAAGTGAGATTTACATGAAGTTTTCTTCCGACAGTTTTGCAGCCATTTTACTATTTTTAACATGTAAACTTCCGTGTAACTAAAAACCAGTATATACGTTTCAAAACGCTCATAAGTTAACTGGTTCAATAAAATATTTTTTATTAATTACAAGTCCTGCTGGGTGTTTAGTTTGTAGTGAACAGCTTATACAGACGACGAAATCAATATGTTGGCCTTGTGTGTCGTGTGTAGGGTTGCCAGACGTGTTTTTTTTCTTCCGGCAAGATTTTTCGTGTTGCCAACAAATTTTCGGCTTGTAAATAGGATGAGATACTGCCCGAAATATTTTAATTCCCACAATGCGTACTTTTCTTTTTGTTCGAACAAAATTTTAAGCATTCAGTTTTATGCCACTTGGACTTAATTTTCTTATTTTTTTTAATGATAAAATAGTTTTTTTTCTTTTAATGAACTTTTGAGGTTGTTAGCGTGAAATTTTCTGCATTCTTACTTCGATGATCTGAACAACACTGAAATATTACTAAATATTGAGTTAAAGTAGGAGTAACTCCTATCCTGGAGGAACAGTATTCGAGTCCCGACTCTGGCCATCCTGATTTCGATTTTCAGTGGTTTCCCAAAATCGCTGTAGGTAGTAAAAAAAATGAAAGTAACGTTATATGTTGTCCTCCAGTATAATTAATTCATGCGTGAGGCAAATTTTCATTCGCCTTCTTTTTAATTGAAATGTCTGGTAACCCTATTCGTGTGTGATAGAACCCTCTGTTTTTTTTTTTTTTTTTTTTTAAATAATTTTCACGTCAAGGGCGCGGTCTACCACAATTTTCATCACCATGTTTTTATTTTTATGTTTGTACCAGTTATTTTTTTCTTCACAGTGAATAACGATGTTGTAGGCTACAAATTCAGCTGTGCTAAACCACAAAAAATATTTTCGTATAAAAATGATCAATTTTTTAAATTTTTATTTTAAATTTTAGCACTTTTATTTAAATACAAGAAAAATATTCTTTGTTTTTATGTACTTGACATTGTAGCCTGCAACGTCTTTATCCGCTGTGAACTTTTTCTGTTTGTTATGTCAGTCGGTTTTAGTGTATTCCGTAAAACGGAAACATGCACATTTTTACTTTAACGAGCCATTACGCGAAAACTATGAGAGAAAAAAAATTTTTTATAAGAGCCAAATTTAGTCATATTTTGTGTCTAAAATAAGAAAAAAATAGCTGGTACAAAAAAAATAAAAACGTTGTGGTGAAAATTGCGGTAGACAGCGCCCTTAAGAGTGCGTGGTAGATAAATAAACGCTGAAAACATTAATTGATTTCTACGCTTTTTTCGAAGCCAATATGGATAAAATACTCAATGACAATCCTAGATAATGGTATTTGCCAACTTTACGAGTAAATATTTATCCAGAATTACTAATTCGTTACGCGTGATCTCTTGCGCCGCAGTTAAATGCACGAGGTTCCGGCGTCAGAGATTGTGCCTCAGAAGTTCGTAGCACAGGAAACAATTTTGTTCGAAACGTTGGCTAAAACTATTGTCTAGAATTGCTATTGTTTAATTTTCGCAAATTGGCTTCAAGAAACTTACAGTTATAGATAAATGCTTTTAGCGTTTAATTATGTACCACGCCCTCTTAACTTGTTTCATTGTCGTCCGGGCACATCTGCAGCTTTGCTTCGTGGTTGTTGGCAACGTGTCTCTCATTTCATTGGACTTGTGACAGTCACAATAAGGTTAATGCGACGCCACACCTCTGTGATTTGCGGGAAGAACACCAAAGACGTACGAGGGTTAAAAACGTCCAATCACTGACCACGAAGAAGAGCTGCAAGTGTACACACGTTGGCGTAAAATTATTTCCACCGAAGTGAAGTGATTTTGGTCAGGACTCAACATCGATGTCTTTAGCGCTGGCGAGGTGGTGACGTGATGCGAGTATGGAGCAGCGCCGGAATAAAGGGACTAGGGAAACGGGAGATCCCTGAGAAAACTCGCCGTCCAGTGGCATCGTCTAGCACGATTCCCACATACGAAAATCTGGGAACAGATTCTGCCGGGAATAGAACCCATAATACCTAGGTGGGAGGCCAGAGGTCTCACCCCCTTCTTTTTTTTTTCACCGAAAATCAGTGGTTCGATTTATAGTTTTTGTGGCATTTGGCGGAATTACATGAGGAAAGTCACCCATAATTTCCCCTTCACTGGGAAGGGCGAGGAGAGCGAGCGAATCTTGGAGCTTCTGTCTTGAAATGTCAGCCAGGGACACAAAATTAAATGCCAGAAACAATACAGACGTGCTGAGAGACAATTTTTATTGGTGGAAAATGCCTGCCGTGAAATATTGCTTTGCCTTCAACAAAGTGCTCCCGATGAGTGCAGGAATTGTTTTATCGCGATATGTGTCATACATGTTGAGACTTGACTTGCTATTGTTTTTTTCAACAATATTAAATTGATGGATAAGATCAGTATTATTACTTACTCAAAAAGTGGATTAGCAGCTTAGAGAGGAATTGTAAAAAAAAAAAAAAAAAAAAAGTATTTTGTAGAATTATAGTGTAGTTTTGAAATTTTTTTTGGCGTACACAAATGCACAAATTACATCGCAAATAACGCATTCTATCGAACAAAGAATTTAAAATTGCCTGTTTTTTGCAATGCTAAAATCAGACTTATTTTGCTAGCAGCGCTCCTCGTGAAATCCGTTAGCTAATTCAGTCAACAATTAGGTCAAGCGAAGTAGTAGTACATTGGTAAGTAGGGCTGGACACTAGCGAGTGTTGACCCCTGTAATACTGACAGCGTGCCACTACAGCGTTCTCCCCAGCAAGAATTTAGAGCTGGGTGGTTTATGAGACCAGCCGGGTTGATCGTCAAATAAGCTTGTGGTGTTGATGGGAATGTCTGTTTCTTAGCCGGGTGGTAGAGAAAACTAGCCGGGTGGGGCGCCCAGCTAAACGGGCCGGGGGAGAACACTGCACTAGTCTAGTGGTGGTTTTGTTATGTTAAAATAGCACCACTGTACTAGTCACCTATAACTAGAGGCAGGAGTATTTCGCGTATTGTTTCTAGGCCAGGTTGAACGTCAAGAACATATACTTCTTCACTTCTGTAATTAGACGACAGCTGTTTTGACACACCTTTGACAACTTCAAGCCAGTAATATGTAAGGAAATAATTCGTGTGGATATCGTGTGCACGTTTATACAGTAGAAGCCAATGGATATCCAACTTCGGGAAGAGCGCGTGTAGGACTGAGAATGAATACGCGAAATAATAATGCTCCTACGCTATAGAGACCGGAAAAAATCGCGGGTTCATTGACCTGTAGGCTAGCCTCCACAAATATGTGTTTATATAGTCAGACAGCACTGGCTGTTTGCTGACACAGTCATACCACGTGATTGAAACAGAGTTTAGTTTCTGCTTTATGATTGGCTCTGCGCCATCGAGGAGGTGTTCAAATAAGTCTTGAGCCAAACGTGAAAGTGACACCAACTTACAGTAGTTTGGAATCTAGCGTGAGTCCGAAAGAAAATGCGAATTTTTCAGGTTCCTAGCTATAAGGGTCATTTTCCAACGCCAGTTACCAGGCATGTTCTTCTATGGCCATGGTCGAGACATGATCCAAAACTAAAACTGCGGAACTACAAAATGAACTGGCATCAGGAACGTAGCCAGGTTTTTTTTTCTGTGGGTACATAAGTAATAAGTTGTGCATTTCCGCAGCCAGTAAAATTAAAACGCTGTAGTGCTTATATTTGGATTTAAAAATTACGTAAGAAATGTTTAGCAACACAGAATATTAAAATTTAACGTTAGATACAGAGCAAGCCGATACGAGTATGGAAGTATGGAGTATGAGTAAGGAAGCTGTAATGATCAACTAGGAGACGAAATGGGTAGAGACATGCAAAATTCGCGTTATCATTCGATAGCAGACTAAAATTCACTATCCTACACATAACAGAGCATAAACTGCGATTCAATTGGCCACGAACTTTCATGTGTTGTCATTTACGTGTGTTACGTCTTTACAGAGCTTGGCCTCTCTACCGTGTAAGCATTCTCCGCGGCTAGTCACGACAATATCGGCCAGCGGGAGACGTCGAATGAGTCTACAGTCACTTGGTGTCTAGTCAGATGTCAGAAAATAACGCGAATTTTGCATGTCTCTAGAAATGGGATCTGCAAGTTTCAATATGTAAGACCGGAATTATGGGACGCGGACGGACTTTAATGGGATACGGATCGTGTCATTTTATGACCGCTAGCGGCGTGCTGGGTGTCTTGGACAGTCGCCAAAGTACGTCTTCCACTCCTCCCTCCTTCCTTGCGCAAAACGAGATCGTTGATGTCTTGGTGAAGTTCAAGGTCACATTCTGGAGCTGGGCGCTAACAACAACACCAAACTCAGGTGGAGAGCCATCTTGAGAGTAGCCTACAGGCACCACAAACTCTGGTGCTCTTGCAACAGGCCTATACACAATTGATTACTTTAACATTTGACTTTACGTTTCCGTTATTTTAAGTATTTTGTCAATACACAATTCAAACGTAAAGTTAAAGTATCGACAGTTAAAAAAAACGATTTGAGAATCTGTTTTTTTTTTTAACGAAATTATTGTGATGTAAATTATTATATATTTGCCATAAAAGCGTATCGCGTAGACATTCTAAAAATAAGCCCAGCTGTTTAAATATTTTCCATTTACGATATTATTTTCCAGAACACAAGCAACGCCATCTATTGACGAAACTTACAGTTCATTTACAAATACTTCTCGAATTCTATTATAGGCAGTTCGGAATAAAGTGAGCACTCGAAAAAGCCTTCCTAAAGATCTATTTCCAGCCAATTCGTATCTTTCCGCGTGTAGCAGCTAACGACGGGAAAAGTCTAGCCTCCTGGGACTCGTCACTTTATGTTTGCGCGTGTAAGATAAATTGTTCAGTCGATAGGTACATACATAGTTTGATAAAAAGATTAGTTTATTAATTATATAAAATACAACTATATCGCTGTCGGTTGATTTTGTTTCAGTATTGTTGTATTTAAATACGAATAAACACGGAACTATGTTGTGTTATTTCGTTGCCAACCATACAAGCAGTAAGGTAACTATTGGTAATGTTGAATTATATGCAGTAACAGCTAGTGATATTTTTCAAAGGTTAAATATTTAGTGTTCACTTTATTCCGAACGGCCTATAACAAGGTTTTCCGAATACATTCAAGAGATACCTGTTACTTTTTTAATGAACTCCAAGTGCTGGAGAATAAAACGATGCTCAGAAATAAATATTTTTCATATATCGTACATAATCAGCTGTTCTTTGCAAACGACCATCTTGACGTTGACTTTAGGTATTCAGTTTATCGGCTTGACTTTACTTTTGGCGGCGTCATTGTGTACGATCCCATAAGAAGCCATGCATTGAAAGCTATCGTAAAGCCAAATGTTAAAGTCGAATGCTAAAGTTCTCAATTTCCCACAAATATATTTTCCGATTCCATAGTTTTCGTACAAGCGCACGCCAAAGGAGCGATTTTACTATTTTCGCTACTTGCCCAAAGTAAAAAACTATTCAAATGTTACGAAAGAGATAATTTTGAGTGAAAGTCAATTTGTTAAGCTACATAATGACACCTGTGCTTTTAACAATTTTTTTTTAAATTCAGGTACTCGTGTAAAAAGTTTGTGCAGATTCAATATATATATTTTTTAAATACAAACAATCTTTACGTGAAATTATATAGCTTAATACATTTACTTTCTCTCGAAATTATTTCATTCGATTCGTTTGCATAGTTTTTACAATGGCAGGTGACGACAATAATGCAATAGGAACTTTGACACGTGCTTGTACGAAAACTATGGAACCGAAAAATATATTATTTGTGGGAAATCAGTGTTAATGTAATGTGTAAGAGTTAGGCAGTGTTGGGTACAATTATAAAATTACCAATTTTTTTGAGCAGAGCACCCTTAAACATATAACTATGCAAATCCATCAGCTAATTCCCTGTCATAATTATGAACATTTTTACGTCAATATTTCAATATTGTTATGCTAAATCACGTTTATATGTTATATATTTGTGTGATCATTTTTTATTGTTTATTGTCTTATAGCATTTGTTTTTACTAATTTTTTGTGAGATATTTCTTATATATATACATTTCAATATGAAAGAATTCGTGTGCTCATATTTATATTATGTAAAAAATAAGAATTAGATTAATTTATTTCCATTAATTGTTTTTACTGTATGTCATCACTAAATACCATAATTATATTGTTCATTACCGAGAAATACTAAGAATATGTTGTTCTTTAAACGTGTTGACGAAACTATTACACGATCGTAAAGAAACCATTGCACGCCAGTAAATTGGCTTGTCCATAAATGCAATTGCACTTTTATAATAACCAAATGAGTTCACGCCGTAAATAACTATACAGCTAATGTCACATATGTTTATCTCGCGGAGTAGTCTCCATTTTAGTGTCGCTTGCCAACATATCTCTAGCTGTATAATTCTCTGGCAGTTAAAAGTAAGCTGAACGAGTGAGGATAGCATCGCCGGAATGAAAGGCGGGTGAAACGGGATATCCACGAGAAAACCCGCAAACGGCATCGTCCGGCACGATCCAGTAACGTAAAAACCCGGGTCAACGCCGCTGGGAATCGAATCCGGATCGGCATGGTGGGAGGCGTGTGCTCTTGACACTGCGTGGCTACTTTTTTTTATACATAGACTAGTGGAAGATAGGCGGTTAGGGATAAAGTGAGCACTTTTGAACCCCTAATTACACTTTTACTTTCAGTTAGCCTTGTTTTTTTATAAACAAAGCACCCTCAGTAACAATAAAAACATATATTTATCCGTACTTAAAACTTAACGTCTTTGGTCGCAATAAATAATATTTTTAATCATTATTGTAGACAGTGTGGTTGCCAAAAGTGCTCACTTTATCGGACCCATCTATACGATATTTCTGTATGCGTAAGAACCTGAAGTAGTATGGTGGATGACACAGTGCCACAAAATATTCTGTTAGTTCAGACAACAGACTACTGTGGTTGTAATGTACTCTGTTTAGTATAACTTCAGTAAATTTTAATAGCTACTTTTGGGAGATTTCTGTTAATATTATGTAATGTAAGTCATAATGCAAGACACAATGTACACAGTTGGTGGAATGGACAGATCAGGTACATTTTAGAACTAAAAATGTTGACTGTCAAAGCATCAGAAATCTAAAACACTTATAAAGTATGTCTCATTAAGAATGCCACTTTTTTTTTTACTGTTGTGTTGACTTTTATTTTTACAACTGTTTACATGAAATAAGCAGTGTTTTCCTTTGTCACGAGTGATTTTTGCACTGTGCCGTTTTTCAAAGTTGAGTGTATTTTCGTGTAGAAATTGGACATACGAGAGTCCTGAGAACTGTCAAAAAATGGAAACCCTACGTGAAACAGACTTGCTCACAGATGAGTAAACAAAGAATGCCAGACTCTAGCCGCTGGTCTAACATTGGGCTGCCGGTCCTTGGTGATGATTCACCCATGCATCACTTCTCCTTCAGAAGAGGAAGAGGGGAAAAACGTAGATGGTCGGTCAAAGAGATGTCTTGTATCCGCGGGGTGTAGTTCACTAAAGTCAGTGGAGAGTAGTAGTAGCAGCGTGGTCGGAATTCTGACATTCTTCCCGTATCTCGAATGAAGTGTGGCCCGCAGAGAAAGAGAGAGATTTGTTTCCAAGAGGAAACCCTTCCCCGATGGTAAACAGATATGCTGGCCCGGTTCCAGCGCGGACCTTCTCAGGCTAAACACTCGGCGTGATCCGTCTTCACCGCACCCCTTGTTCAAACAGCTCCGTTTCTCCTGTGCCATCCCTCTTCTAATGGACTCGACACGTATGTGATCGACATCCGAGCGAATCAACGAAGGAAGGATTGTGTACATAAAAGCCCGTGTTATAAACCTAGTAATCATTTTATTTGGTGATAGCCGTAGTGTTGATGCTTCGAATAAAAACTCAAATATTCGAAACACTTATTTTTATCGCATTGTAGCTGGAATTTTGTTTTGTTTTGCTGTTCAAGAAAAGAAATGCACCCAAAGCGGTACGTAGACAACTATACAGGTGGGGCTGAATTCAACAGACAAACCGCGAAAGGCGTTTCCTGAAAAAATTAACGCACTTTGTGTCCAAACTTAATATTAACAAAAAATAAACCTTTTTAAGTTCGAATTTTGAAACGAAATTTTCGCAAAGTATGGGAAAATTCATACCTTGGAAGGACAGCACTCAGAACATCGTGTTATGTTTTTAGGCTCCTCTAATCCTTAGCGAATTCTGCCAGAGGAAGGTGTGCGACAGAACATATGATTATAAGAAGTTCTAAATTACTCGTGTGGTAATTGTCGCAAATCCTCACTGATGCGCATGCTGGTCTCGAAACAACGCCGAATTTTTTCATCTCGCTGTGCGAACGAAAATCACGTGCACAAAAAAAACTGTGCTGGTGATAATAAGTCTTCGTAATCAAAATTAGAAGAGAGAAAACCTTGAAGATTACAGAAACTGTATTTGGTTTTTTCACATTTTCATAGGTGATAGTCGATTGAAGGTTACAAGGAAAGTACCTAACTTGTAAAGGAAATGTTTGCATTGCCATTGCTTGACAAAGCTATATTGAAAGTGACGTGTCTACTTCGCTATTGGCTCTCTAGTACTCTTCTCATAGCGCTTATGGACGTACAGTACTTATTTAGAGAACGAGACACTTGATAGGGGCGAGAGAGTCTTTTATCGAAGAGGCGGGCTTTAATTAAATCTTCCAGCAAGGAGGAAAGAATTTTTCATGCCGTCTCGCACGAAATTTAAAGTAGTCTGATCTAGACGTACTCCTCCCATCTTAGAGATCCTGTGTTCTGGCGTTACAAGTCGCCTACATCATGAAGCTTCTTACAGGTGGTTCGCGATATATTGACCACATTTCAAGACCACTTTGTCTAGAATGATATCTAAAAAATATTATTTGTTGTAATCTCAGGTGCCACTTTTTAGTAAGGTCTAATCTGTACGCTTTGATTGTTGCTTATGCCCGGTACACACTGTCCATAATGTTGTACTCTATTACTTACTTAGTTGTGTTAATAAATTTATATTGCAATTTTATACCGTAATTATGTTGAAAAACTTAAGTGTTGTACACACTATCTTCGTTTACTAACATGTTTCGGTACATAAAGAAGGTAAATATATTTGTGATGTTCGTTGCGTTATATTCCATAAAGTGTAACTTTAAAATTCCCGAAAACTATTTTACAATGCCGAACATACGTGTAATTGCCAAATAAGTGAGACAATTTTGTATTATTTAGGTTTTGTAAATTCCGATGGCCGTTTGTTAAGTAGGAAACAAGAATTTTATTTCTGTTTAAATCATATTGGCAACTCTACTTGCATACAGCGCATGCGCGTGAACATACACAACGATGAAAAATAAGACGGGCTCTATCTGTGAAATTAAGTACGGAATTCTGTCTGGAATCAGCATAGTTGCGGCACACACTGCCCCAGTGCTACTTGTACTGAAATAGGTACGGAATTATGTACTGAAATATGGATAGTGTGTACCGGGCTTTAAATTGTTTTCTTTGTATTAAAAAGTGTCACGAAACTATAAATATTCTTGGAAGAGAAAGTAACTGTGGTTTCAAAAGTGGTATCTTTATCCCGAACCTCCTATAGTGCAGTATCACAATGCGACTGCTTGGCAGCTGGCCCGTTAAATGTAATTTTAATGATACGCCAACATATTTTTATCGAAAGCATTAATCGGATGATAAATTTTTTCTTTGGCGTAATTTTTAAGAAGTTCGCATTCTGAGAAAAGACTTGACTGTCGTTTGGCAAGGACTTTTGGCATGCGCTTCTTAATGACGTAATTATATCAGAAGGGCTCAAGTTCTCCCGTTAATTATGATTCCGCTCAAGAATCCTCCAGACTCAAGAAAATTCTGTTAAACCCTCTATGGGAATTTTAATGTATTGGTCTACATTTTGGCACCGGATATACAGTATTTTTTTGTTTATTGATGTTATTTAACTCTGTACACTTATTTAAAATAAAGCAACAAAATGTGATTATTTATTTTAAATAATCGCAAGGTCCTAAAGGTATACTTTTCTGTTCCATTTGTCAAAATGTGCATTTATATAGGTCGTTCTGGATAAAGCGAGCACTAAAAATTTAACCTTTGAAAATATCACTAGCCGTTACTACATATAATTCAACATTAACTATAGTTGCCTTACTACTTGTATGGTTGGCAGCGAAGTTACGCAATATAGTTCCGTGTATTTTCCTATATAAATTCAACAATATTGAAACAAAATCAGCAGAACTCGACATAATTGTATTTTATGTAATTAATAAACTTTTTTTATCGAACTGTATGGGTTCCTACCGATTGCACAGTTTATCTTACACGCGCAAGCATAAAGTGACGTGTCCAGAGAGGTTAGACATGTCCCGTCGTTAGTCGGTACGCGCGGAGAGATACGAATTGGCTGAAAATATATCTTAAGCAGGGTTTTTTGAGTGCTTACTTTATCCTGAAACACCTATAAAAGTTTGAACTTATCGTGTGGCACCTAAAGTTAATTATTCTTAACATTTTCTACAAGTGTGGGATTCAAACCACTGGACCTTGCATCTGTAACTCGGTAGAGCATTGTTAATGTTTCTTCTCCATCGTATGCCGAACGTTACATATGGTACCGCGGTGGCCAAATGATCAATTCGCCTCCCACCAAGGCGATCAGGGTTCGATTATCGGCAGGGTCGGTCCCCGGATTTTCGCATGTCGGAATCGTACCGGACGATGCCGTCATTCGGCGGGTTTATCTCAGGATCTCCCGTTTCCTCCGCTCCTTCATTCCGACGCTGCTCCATACTCACACATCATGTTACACCTCACCAGCGCTAAAGATCTCGATGTTGAGTGATGATCAAAATCTCTCTCACCCGATCGTTAATTTTCCTAATTTCACTGTCGTGTATTTGAATTACTGTACTGTGCGGTATAAAAGTCAGCGCTATAAAACCTAGTGAGAATATACAGGTTTCTGGAAGACAATATATGAAAACTAAGAAATAACAATCTTAGATAACAGTTCTTGCAACTTATTGAGAAAATGTTTTGCAAAGTAGCTCTCTTGTTGAGCTTGATATCTTGCGCCGCGCCGCAACAACATTTACAAAAAGTCAGCTGCGTTGACGCCGTAATTTCTATTTTTCGTCAGGAAGTTGGCAAGTACAACTTTCTAGGATTGTTATTTATTATTTTTGCGTATTGGCTTCGCGAACCCAACAACTTTCAGTTTTTAATTTTAGCACTAAGTGCGTTTATAGTAAAATTTCGGACTGAAGTGAACTTGAGCTGGGTTCAATATGGAGCTAACCTAAAGTGTGTGTGAGCTGAAATTTTGGATCCAGATTGACATGTAAATATGGAGTGAACCTGTGAACCTAGACTGATCATTGCGTAGAGAGAGAGAGACTTTTTTTTTTTTTTTTTTTTTACCAAACGCTGAACTACAGAACAAATGACTCAAAAACCAAGAGGCGAACATTTGTAAGCGTATATATTTGGTTTGAATTTATTCGTCGGAGTATTTATGTTTGACTTACTTTGCACTTACTGTTATTTTCAGAACATTGAACAATTTTATTTAGCTAGGCCAGGACGATTCTAATATCGTACGTAACCAGAGAAACGATTCAATATGTCGACCGCTTTGTCTTAGTTCAGTTCAGTCCGATGGGAACATTTCAATCCGGATTCAACACTAGTCCACCTCGTCGACTGGACTGAGTCACTCCATTCCAACTTCAGTCCAGTCCTGGTGTGCTTTATAATAGAATTTAAGTAAATGCGGATTCATTTGTCCACTCCAGGTTGAATACCGATTGAAATTGTCCTATATACACACCATTGGATTTATTTATTTCAGTTATATAAAGACTAAAAAAAAAAAAAACAATAACTCTTTAAATATGCATACAATATTAAACGCTTCATAATATTTCCCTTTTTTATATAATGTAAACTAAAATTTACAATAAAACTATGGAATCGTGTACACAATTTTCTTTTAACAGTAAATGTTCTAAGTTTAATAATTATGTATCATAATACATTTCTACAATGACTTTATACACATTATCTTGCATCGCAACGTTATCAATTAATATTTGCTGCAGAAGTACATTCTTTCTTAATTATTTTCATGGTACTGGCAGTAAAATTCTGCCATTTCATTGTCAACTACTGACCGTGTTACCAAAGCAGTTCTCCTAAATTTAATGTAACAATTACACCTACTCCTAGTATCATAGGCATGTACATCTGAATTTTTTATTAACTGTGACTGCGAATACGCGGGTAAAGCACCTTTTTTGATATTGTTACAAATTTGAGCAAACACTTTTAATGTGGGCAATGCCCATGACTTCTTTTGGGATAGATGTCTTATAATTAGAAAATAAGAGTTAAATTAAGTACGGGATTTAATAGCTAACAAAGCTACGAAATACACAAAACAGTAATCAACTATAACTCTCACAACACGATTAGTTATGCACACAATTAGTACTGAGCCACAGAATGCTAATTAACTTTGACAATTAAAGCACAAGAATAATTACAATTAATCAATTAAAAACTACAAATCACAATAAAAATTCAGTCATATGTCCAATCAAAAGTCTCTCAAATAGTGACAATGTACAACCTTAACATTCCTAAGGGAGGATGGCTCACCATGTACAGTGCAGCACCCAGAGTGCACCACTGTCTTCACTCTTGAGGTCTTCGGTTCGACTCCCGTCGCGCACCTCCTTCTTCACTTGTCGACCCGCAGCAGAAGCCCTCTTGTCTCACCCAGTACTGCTCCGAAGGTATGTGCCTGTAGCCTCGCAGGACTCCGGACGTCACCAAGACGTCTTCCTGACATCACCAAGATGTCCTCACCAGCCTCTCTGCACAAGCTTAGCACCTCCTCCGAGCAGGACCAATAGCGAACTCTCGAAGCACTCCTTCTCTTGAATCACCTGGTAGACAGTCTTCTCAAGCAGCCAGTTACTGCCCTCCTCGACACAACACCGTCAGTGTTGTTCTCCACAGCTCACCACCTCTGCAGCACGCCAACACAACATCGCAAGTGCTGTTCGTCCTTCCTGCAGCCCGCTGGCGTCACACAGCCTCGACACCGACCACTGCCGTCGTGTTGCCATCCTCGAGACGCCACACCTCGTCAGCTCAGTCGCGTCGACACGACACCTGAGTGTTGTCTGTCCCTTCTGCAGGGCGCTGATGTTACTTAGCCTCGACACCGACCATTGCCGTCGTGTTGCCATCCTCGAGACGCCACACCTCGTCAGGTCCGCCGATGTTACATCAGCCTCGGCGCCATCGTGATACCGCCCCCAAGACGCTGGGTTATCTCCATCTTTGCGCCGCCGTCAGTGTCTCCTCTCGGCCCGTCACTTCTCACGACGTCCATCGTCGCCCCAGTGGCAACGCCGCCCCTAAGGGCGCTGCCTCACACCACTCTCGGTTCTCATTTCATACTCATACTGTTCCTCTTAAGACTTCAGACTCCAGACTGACTGCACAATATTACACTGACTCTTCAAGACTGACTGCAAGACTGTTCAAGACTATCACTTTCAGACTAAGACTTCCTGACTGACTCATGTTGCGCAGTACTGAGGCTTTTATACGGCCCCTACAGTGACCTGAGGTCTAAAAATTTACATTACCTCGGTCGCACTGGCGTCATCGGGGAATCCAAATGACGTCTCTCGGGAGTTGCGACATAGTTGCGAAAACCCATGACATCACTGGTTGACTCACCGAGCTGTCCACCTAGCATGATGCAACCTGCCTGCTGCCAGGCCAACACGCAACAATATTAAAAACGAAAGTAGGTTTATTGTATTTATATAAGTAGGCAGTTTAATACTCAACCACACGCCCTTTTAGCGGATAATTTGGAAATATCGCATTACGTACGTCGGGGTGTATTTAAATTTTTTTCACAGCGTAGGTTGCTAATGTGTGCTATATAGGTTTTTGTCTGTTTGATTGCAGATCGAGTCGGCTTGCGTGAGACCTGTGCGTCTGAGCCTTCGTCAGGACGCGCAGACGGGCCGACACACAGGGTGAGTGTTTTTCAAATTATTTTACAGGGTGTTAAGAAAAAAATACTGTGAAGACAGTCCACGATGACAACATGAACAGGTGTTTCCTGCCTGCTGCTACAGCAGACAGGTGCTTGAATACTGTGTCCTTGTGTGTGTACTGCTTCGCTGTTTTTTTTTTTTTTTTTTTTTTTTTCAAATTATTTGCTAAATCCCTAACTGTGGAGGCAGATATCAATTTAGCAAAGCTACGATACACATTTGTTGCAAATTGTTTTTACTATGTGGCCTAGTTTTTCGAAAGCAAAGAAATTAATAGCGGGTTATTCGTCAACTTAAAGAAAAATCCTTGAGTTGATAACTAGCATAATTATACGTAAGGACCTGGAAAATTCGTGTTTTGTGACAAGTTTAAACTTTGCTGTCCTGTACATGCCAGAGTAGATATAACCTGTGGTTACATTGGCCACGAGACTGTAAGAGATGTCAGTTACGTGTGTGACCACTTCACAGCACGTTGGTCACTCTACCGTGAGAATTTTAATAGACTTATGCTCCTGACGCATGTACGGTGTTGTAACTTGCCGCGCCTATTCTTTTATACGCGAAACAACTTAACTTATTCACAATATGTTTACCTACAAAAAGAACACACTGTTAAAACTAGGCTTCTATCATTTTGAAATTGCAACATGGTTATTATAAACATCTCTCTAAATGGTTTATATAAAAAAACTATATTTTTAGACAGTTGTAACTGGAAAAATAACACCCTGATTCGTAAAACACAACGTTGCAAGCATGCGTTGGACTTTACTACAAACTTTCCACAAAAAAAAATTGTAGGGTCGCCGCTTTTAAGTCCCATAGGTAGGGACCCGGGTTTTTTCGCGAAAAAAAATCTTCCTCACCTTGTTTCAATGCCTGACGTGCACATCTGCAGTTCTGCTTCATGATCAGTGATTGGATATTTTAACTGTCACGAGCCTTGGGATTCTCCCGGCAAATCACAGACGTGTGGTGTTGCAGGAACGTCATTGTAATTGGCTCAGTCCAATGAGACACGGCTCTTCAGATAGACACGCTGCCAATAACCAGGAAGCAGAATTGCAGAAGTGCACGTAAGGCACTTAAACAAACTGGGGCAAAATTATTTTCGCAAAAAACAGGATCCCTACCCATAGGAGAACTGCACGCCAGTTTGACGTGCTGCGAATATAAGCGATGCTGTTACCGTCGAGTGTGGGAAGCTGAACATCATCGCTTCAACTGTCTCCACGCATCAAACGCGGAAAATTACATCCAGTGTATGGCCCTCTTTAATTATCGGATATGTGTATTCTCCGCGGCAGACAACATTTTGGGCAATGGGGGACGTCGAACGAGTGTATAGTCGTTGGGAGCCTGGTCTGCTGGCAAAAAATAACGCGAGTTTTACTAGTATCTAATTATGCGTTGATAAACTTACCTACATAAAATTAAGAAGAATTGAAACAAATCGATGTAACGGTTTTAGCCTTGGCCCCAGGAAGGGCGTATTGCGACTGACCGTTCATGAGTCCAACGTTTTCAACACTGCTATATACTGGCTGTGTGAATGCGCCTGATGGTCGGGTGTTAGCAGAGCTGTTGGAATGCCGTGCTGTATTCAGATCGTAATGGACGTTTTCCGGTGCCTGCGTTAAGTGCTAAAACCGCCTTATTGTAGTTGTCTGGTCGATGGCTAACCAGAAAATACTGAAGAGTGTGTTGAACTGCTGTTTGGTAGGTCCAGTACGACTGGATTCGTTGCATGTTTAATCGATACTTACGTAAAATTGTGGAACTGGTTGCGAAAGGGAAATTTATAATGGCCCTAAAAAAACATTTCGTTGTTTTACATTTGTACCTAACGTTGGTCCGACTACTTGTTTCAATGCTCCTGGTCATTGGGCCAAAAGTCTCGGGTTCTATTCTTGGCAGAGAGTTGCAATTTAAGGCCATGATTAGAGGTACGTGAATTTCGAGGATATATTTTAGGTCAGGTTGAACGCCAATACCATATACTTCAGTGTAACTTCTATGATTGGACGATGGTTGCCTCGGCATACATTTGACTAAAGCAAGCCGGTTGTAAATAAGTTAATTATTCACAGCGATATCACATGATTAGAGCCCACGATTTTTTATGAAAAGAATTCTTCAACAGTTTGTATCAATGCCATACTTGCACATCTACAGTTTCTTGGTTATTGGCAGAATGTAGGCATCTTTAATTTGACTGTGCCATCAGGAAGGTTACTGCAACACGACACGTCTGTGATTTGTGGGTGAAACCCCGAGACGCTGAGAGTCAAAAACAGCCAATCACTGACCTTGAAGCAGAACTGCAGATGTTCACATAAGGCATTGAAACAAATTGTTGCAGAATTCTTTTCACCAAAAATCGTGGGCTCTACACATGATACCCGCTTGTACGGTTGCAAGCCAACGGATACTGGATCTTGGTCAGAACGTGTGCATAGACTGCTGCCAGATGAATATGCGGAATTCACGCACATCTAGCCATGATCCATAATTTCTACTGTTTTTACAATAACTATTTTTTAATTCCTAAACGAGAGCAGATATTTAAAAAAAAAAAAAAAACTGGTACACAGTTTTATTAACAACAGTGTACACTACTGTTCGCGCGCCATCTCTGAGTCAGTGGCGTCTATGCATTTTTCTTTTTAAATTTCATGAACGCTACGGTAGTACAGTATCAAACACGCCCTTACTTACGGCGTTAATACGGCTAGCATGTGTGTCGCGTACTATTGGGCCTAGTATTATTTATATATAGGGACGGGAATTTTTAGTGAAGATTATAGCCTCACTTTGTTTCAGTGTCTTACGTGCTCACCTGCAGTTCAACTCCATGGCTATTGGCGGATTATTTTTGTGCAGAGCCGTTATTCATTTGTCTGCCAATCAGTACATGGATAACTGCGACACATCACGTCTGTGATTCGCTGGGTTAACCTTCACACACTGGGTGTTACGGCATCCAATCACTGACCACAAAGCCGAGATGCAGGTGCGCACGTAAGGCACTGAAACAAAGTGAGGCAAAAATCTTTTCGCGTAATTTCCTGTCTCTATTTATATATATACGGCGAAAAACACATACCCGCAGGAGACTCAGAGCTGGCGCGCGGACAGTATGTTAACTATTTTTCTTCAAGACAAAATACACAATGATTTCAGCTAATTATGCAATAAAGGAAATTCTCATTAATTTTCTAATTAGCCATATCCACGTATTTTTTACCTAGAAAATAATTAAACTACATAGTAAATACATTTGTTAACAGAACCGTGTAACAATTTTTCGATATTAGCACACATTTTAGGAATAAAAAAATGACTATCGTGAAAGCATTAGAAGTGATGGATCATGGCCACCCTCACCTCAGGGCCCTGCTAAAAATCTATTTTCAGCCATTTCGTATCTTTCCGCGCGTAACGGCTAACGAAGGGAAATGTCTAACCTATCTGGACACGTCACTTGATGTTTGCGCAAATAACATTAAGTGTTCAGTCGGTAATAACGTTTATAATTTGATAAAAAAAAAATTAGTTATATAAAATACAATTATGTTTGTTTCGGTTGATTTTGTCCCAGTATTGTTGTATTAACATATGGAAGTACACGAAACTATTTTGCGTAATTTCGCTGCCAACGGTACAATGTGTAAAGCAACTATATGCTGCAACGGCCAGTGATATTTTTCAAATGTTAAATTTTTAGTGCTCACTTTATCCCGAACGATCTATATCATCCTCGCCTAATAGCCCCTGATTTCCTCCCTCCACCCACCTCCTGAGTCCGACAACTTCCACATACAAAGGGAGACGTCGTAGTAAAAAACAAAACTCAAATTTTAGACATTCAGCGACTTTTTATTTTCTTTTTTAATATAAAATAATGTTTTCATAAGCGGATGCCATAATTGTAGTTTGTGTTTTTACAAATATTAAAAACTATAAACCAGAATGTTAATAATTTGCCTTGAAATAAACATCATTAAGTTGTTTATATACCTTCGTAAGTACACAGAAAAAGATGCAGTATTTCGATCCGGGTTCGATCTCCGTCGGGGTCGGTCCCCGAATTTTCGCATGTGGGAATCGTGCCGGGCGATGCCGCTGGTCGGCGAGATTTCTCAGGGATCTCTCGTTTCCCCCGCCCTTTCCTTCCGGCGCTGCTCCATACTCACCTCATGTCACCCCTCACCGGAGCTCGAGGGTGTTCAAGTGCAATAAAATCATAATTCTATATTTTTACGAAATAGTGTTAGTTTGTAGACGATATTTGTGAGTACATTTTACTCTTACACTCTTACGAAACAATTTTAGTTCTCTTAGTTTTCTCATAATGGGGTGTCAAAGTCAAAATTCGCTTGTTACACTGCCATGCAAATAGTGAAAACCAACTGACCTACTTAAACAAATAGTTCACTGTGAATTTACATCCCGTGAGCTATGCAATAAAACATAAAAAAAAAAAAAAACCACAACGTATATTTTGAATAAAAAAATCGCAAAAGTACTGAAAAAAGTTGCAAATCCAGCAGTTTTTATAAAATACGAAAACCGTTCATGGGACTTTTTCAAATGTTTTATTACGTATAGCCCATAGTATGTTATTTAACTATGAATTATTTCACGTACGTAAGTGAATTGGTTTTCACTATTTGCATGGCAGCAGAACATGCAAATTTTTACATTGACGCACCGTTATGAGAAAATTACGCCAGCTAAAATTGTTTCGTAAGAGGAAACTGCACTCACAAGTATCGTGTACAAAACTAACACTATTTCATAGCCTATAACTATAAAATTATGACTTTATTGTACTTGAACACTCTTAAGACCTATATAATAAATGCAGACCAAAATCTTTTCAATCATTTTAAAAGTCTGTATCTTGGGAATAAGTTTTGCAAAGTTTAGTAGTTTCTCGTAAAACAAAACCCACGCGAGACGCTACATCTCATATTATGCGCTAGTCATGCCGGGTGAAATGACTAGAATTTCACGCTTCAGAGATTAAGACATTGTTCTCTAGTTTCCACTGGTTTACAATAGTTATTTTTTAAAACTTAAACGGGAAAGATATCAAAAATATGTTTGGCAGTTTTGTTTAAAATGATTTTTGACGTGACAGGTATTTTTTCCAAACAAGAAATCATACGGTTTTCGACTAAAAAGTCAACTAACCAGAATTTCGTTATTTATATAATTAGCTAAAACTATAGTATTGTTGCGTGCCATGTTCCTGGAGGCCAGTGGTCGGCGGCTGTTTCGTAACACCTTGAGGGCTGGCCGATGACTCAAAGCCCGGGTGGCTCATAGTGGGAAACCCGCCTAACCTACGTCATAGATACCTGTCCCAACTGCGTCTTAACCCTTCGAGGGCGGCCGACGTGACAGCCAGAACGTCCGAAACAT